>PVKM010019240.1:0-24383 GCA_004027735.1 Carollia perspicillata | reverse complement strand
ATGAGAGACAGACAGACAGATTTTGAAAAGACTAAGTCAGGCATTTTTAGAGATGATGTGATGACAAAGAGAATGCAAGAGAACATGCAGAAAATCAGAATAATAAGATTCCAGAGAGGTTGTGGGGTAAATGCTCATTATTGAAAGAGCAATCATTTGACTTCATATTATCCAAAAACAGAAATTTGATTTTTAAAAATGTAATATTAACCGTAACAACAAAAATAGATGATACCTAGGAATAAACCTAATAATGGTGGGCAAGACCTTGTTAGAAAAAATCATAAAATCCCTGAAAGATATTCAAGAAGCTCTTACAATAGGAAAGCATATACTGCGTACAACAGCAAGAAAAATCAATATATAAATGATGTCAGTTCTCTTATAATGCAATCATAACATTATGCAAAACATGGCCTGTTATCTGATTCATTACATTACAAACAACCAATGTGCCAAACACTTACTTTGTTCCATTTTATATTTAAATCAGTGTTAATAAAAGCCAAATCAAACTGTGTCTGTTTTTAAATAGGTACTGAAAAATGGAGGGCACTTTTTCCCCCTCACCAGCTGACTCTGCTGATAATACCACTTCACAAACTCTGACCGTGTGAGGTTCAGCCTGAAGGCAATATGTATGCAACACTCTTTAAGCAAAGGTTTCATTGGGAGATTCTGACTAGTCAGGGAAGAGTCTTCATAGCCAGTATGGTTAGAAAGTTCCCTTTGCTTCTGCTCACTCTTCTACTCTGATTGACCTAGTACTCACTCTATCCCTGCTCTCACAGTAAGAGGGAGAGGCATGCTTTGTTTTTCTTTGTTGGGTAGTCATGGAAGTTGAAGATTATCCACTTCTCTGCCGGAGGCTTGTTTTCTTCCTGGTGAGAAGCAGAGGAGCTTCTAGCTTCTAGGCCTAGTCCTCCTTCCTCAGCCTTGGTTAGTCTAGAGAACCTTGTCTCATTCTGTAAGCTTCCCGAATAAAGCCGTGGGTCAAGGTAAGATGGCAGCAGGGCTTCCTGGACAGCTGGTAGAATCGAACTTCTCTGCTTGGCTCGCAGAGCAGCTGGGGGGCAGTCCACTTGCTCAGGATAGGAACTTGTCCCCTTATTAACAGGTCCATGACTAATGCTATTAATAGGCAGTGGGCATGACAGGCATTTGATCCCAGATTGAACTCTGGGGGAAAGTGTTGTGAGCGTTTCACTGTCTCTCTCATTGAAACCTGTCCGCTATAGTTAAAAATCATTCCTTTCTCTTTCCCCCGCTACTTCTCATCTGTACAGCCTCTCTCTTGTAATTTCCAGTCTGTTTCATTATTCTCTACCCATTTTTCCTTAATTCTCCCCTTACCCCCATTTGCTCTTTTTCTATCCTTTACTTACTTTTCCCTACCCCATTTTTATTCAACATCTGGGTATGTCCCATACCTCTACCAATGTCCCAAGGTTCTCGTGTTTCTTGACCACATTGCTTAGCTCTCCAGCATTCAGTCTTCTGAAACTTACTCATCTCATGGTAGCATGCAGGCCGCTGTTCTAACAAGAAGAGCTAGCGGAGCTCCCAACACAGCAGATGGCACGTTAATAGAAAAAAACATCATCCAGATGAGGGCCTGCGCTCCATGAACTTCCAGGCCTCCTCCTCTCTTGGCACATGCGTTTCTTTATTTCTTTTTTGTGTAGGCAGATAATGTTTTGGATAATACTCCAGAGATTAATTATCATGAATTAGCTCAATGCAGTTTTTACAACTATCCTTTTTATTATTTTATATTTAAATATTGGCTTAACTGGGAATCCAGAAACCCTAACCAGAGCTCTATACCTAAGTTATTCACAAGACTATTTCACACACACACAAAAAAGGATGCTCGTGTGTGCTTGTGAAAATTGTAGTTACATGTGCCTCAATGATTGATATGCATTTTGGAAGGACACTTTGTTTCGGTTTATTGATTTGGAGAATCATTTTATCTTTGGACCCTTGGTACCTAACACAGTTCTTAATGTCAAAGAGAATGTCAGAAAGTGCTTGTGAAACAAATGCTGGTTCCCATCCAATGCATCCTCACGGGATCCCTGAATACATAGTGGAAAGAATCTCATATTTCCACTTCTGTAACAAATAACAAAATTTGCACGTAGAAATTATCATGACTGAATTATTTCTTGGCATTTAAATAATCCTTTACAACTGCAAGCCATTTGATAGTTTTAATGAACTGGCTATTTATCATAAAAACTCTGTGGAAAAGGGATTTTTACAAATTTACTGATGAAAAACCCAAGGAAGAAAAAGGCACAGCATGACCTTGAATCATGTCGTCTAGTTCTGTATCCTTTCGTGTATCCGATGTATCCACGTTGGTGGGATGCTGTAGGAACTTAACTCTCGTTTGTATCATTGACCTTGTGGTAACATAGTTTGTGGTTTCATTACACATCATTTGCTTGAAGTCACAGAGCCTATCATATTGAGGACTTACTGGATCCTTACAAGTGATGGGTTTTCCCCCACTAATTTAAAACAAAGAGTAAAGACATAAAGGAAAATTGTTGTGATGTATTACACAAACATAGCTTTTCTGAGTAAAGAAGAGGAAAAAATGATATGAACAGGAAGAATATGGAACCAACCTCAAGCGATCTCAAACCGTCTTGGGATTGGTCCAGCTACTTGCCCCCCGGCTTTCTCTCGGCTTCCCTCTAGAGGGGTAAAGAAATAGCGACTGCACAGCCAAGCCCAGTCAGTCCTGCACTACCTGGGGGAGCTCTTAGCACAGGTAGAAGCACCAGCAAAGCAGAAGCACAAACATTATGTCTTGAATGATATTTTGAAAAGCACTTCAAAATAGCTACCCCAAGAACCCTAATTTCTTCATCATCCTTTTCTCTTGTACTTGAGGGATGTTAAGCACTCTGAATTACATGTAGCAGGAGGTGGAGGAGCTACAGGAGCTGATTCTGCGGGGCCTGCAAAGGCCAAGCCGGGCAGGACCCAGTCGTACCGCTCGACCACTGACCTCCCTCTAACGTTTTCACTAGCATGTTTATGTTTTGAGCAGACAATCATACACCTGAGCAAAAGTGAACATGTCAGGCAGCCATAGACTAGTCAAAACTGCCAAAAACATTCATTGGGACACACTTGGAGTACTACACATAATCGTTACGGCACTATTAAAAGCATTAAGCATAGACAGTGTGAGAGGTTGGTGAATCCCGAAAACAATCTTGCTCACAGTTAGGCTCGGGATTATTTCTGGCCGTCAGCTCTCTCCTCCCCATCCCGCCATTATGGAGCGGAGATGGAAGATTTGCTAGTTGAGGCTCATCCTGCATTTCCCACTGGATTGGGATGCTCAGGAGGAGGAGAGCAATATAGAGTAATAAAAAACAATGGGCTCACGGGTCAGACTTGACTTTAAGTCCTGGTTATTCTACTAGCTGTGTGATCCTGGGCAAGTTGCTTAAAACCTCTTACTGTAGGCACAATAATAACAACCTCATAGAACCTTGGGAAGATTAACAAAAGGAAAATATGTGAGGAGGTAGAAAACACGTGAAAGCCGTGCTGGTACAATGAGTATGTGTTCAGTAAACAGTGATTACTATCACACAGTAATCACAGCTTGGTCACCTAGACGACAAGTCTTCATCTATCTAGCCAATTTTCGTGCGCACAAACTATGGTCCAGACCTGGGTTAGGTGCTGAAGTGGGCTGCAGACTGTTTCCGATGTGGGGGACAAGATAACACAGAAGCTGAAACTGAGGAAAAGATGTGGGATATAATAGGAAGTTGCTCTCAGCCCCCTGACAGGGAGAACCAGTCATTCCTGCCCCCACAGGATGAATTACCAACAATCAGAGGGTCTGTAAAGTTGATGATTCCAACACCAGGCAAAGTTAAAACAGGTATTTCCATTTCATGCACCGTTTCCTAATTCTTAACTCCTCCTCTCCTGGGTGAGTTGGCTCCAGTCATTGAGATGTTAATCCGGGCGCCTACCAAGTTGCCTGGATCTCTGCCCCAGATAGAATTGACTGGATAAGGAAGCTTCCTACAGGAGAGAAAAGTCTACACAGTCCCCCCCTCCTCTTCTGCCTCCATTATAACTCTTCTTCAAAGAGAATAATCTAGTTGAAATCACTAAGTGTATATCTACTTATAATACAGCCAGAAACTTCATCTATTAGAATATATTTTTTAAAGATTTTATTTACTTATTTTAGACAGAATGGAAGGGAGGGAGAAAGGGAGAGAAATGCCAATGAGTGGTTGCCTCTCACACACCCCTTTGGGAGACCTGACCCGGTCTGCAACCCAGGCATGTGCCTGACTGAGAGTCGAACCAGTGACCCTTTGGCTCTCAGGTTGGTGCTCAGTCCACTGAGCCACACCAGCGAGGACTATTAGAATATTTTTAAGGTTTATAATTTAATGTCACAAGAAGCTACAGACTCTTGTCGGTCATTACGACCGTATTGTGAATTTGTTTATTTCACTACTTTCTCCATAATTTCCTTAGCTAACTGCTGAGGGAATTACTGTCTTAACAGGATGACAGCCTTTAATTTTCCTGTAAGGAACCCTGAAGCTCTAGTTACTGCATATGATAAACAGAATAATAGCCCTGAAAGATTGCCAATTCCATGAATATGTAAATTTACACTGCAAAAGTGATTTTGCAGTTGTGATTAAGTTAAGGATCTTGAAATGTGGAGATTATGCAGGTGGGCCCAATCTAATCATGAATGTCTTTAAAAAATGAAGAATCTTTCTCAGATGTGATGAGAGAAAGACAAGTGACAATGGAAGCACAATCAGAGAGATGCTGCATTGTTGACCTTGAACATGGACAGAGGGGGCCATGAGCCCAGAAATGTGTGGGGCCTCTAGGAGATGGAAAAATCAAAGAAATTAATTCTCTCCTAGACCCTCCAGAGAGGATGTAGCTATGCTGACATCTTCATTTTATCTTCCTGAGACCCATGTAGGACTTCTTACAGAACTATAAAATAATAAATATATGCTGTTCAGCCTGTACATTTGTGGTAACTTGTTACAGCAGCAATGGAAAATCAAGGCACAATGAACAAGGACGTGAGATCTCTAGACAAAAAGGGAGGAATTCGAGGGGTTGAGGCAGGGCAGTGGGTAGGGGACTTGAGTGGATGCCCTTCCTTCATCCAGAAACCGCAGCGTGAGCACCGAGCTGGCTGGCCACGGATTAAAGCAGGAGCTGAGCACTGAAATACAGCAGTCATGTGCACACACTTGCTCACTTTCAGAGAACTTGGTTCCCCTTTCTGAGGCATTTCTTCTCTAAAGATCTCTGCCCTTACTGTATGTCGCTGTCACTGGTTATCTTAGAACTTCTCCTGAGGTGTCACCATTTTCTTTCTTTTCTGGATTACTTAATACTTTATTTTATATGAGGATATAAACTCCTTTATTCCAATTAAGACTAAAAACTCCAAGAACAAAAGGACTAGTGTGTATATTCATCATAGTATTTGCAACGCCCATTCACTGCCGAAGGAATGGGGGTATTTTCGTCTGTCTTCTGAGCCTGTTGGCCCCTCCAGGCGTCTACTGTCCTTTTAGGGCACAATCAACATTGGAATCATAGGAAGGACAGGCATGAACTAGGAAGGAAATTTGTCCTTCAGTATTTCATGGTCAAGGAATTGATTTGTTTACAGCAGCTAAATCATTTATTAAAGTTCATTTTGTTTTGTTCTTTGGGTTAACCTCAATTTTCAGATATGTGAGTCACTGAGTGTTAACTTTTAATGTGATCATGGAACAATTCTAAGAATCAAAACACTGAAACAGTCACCATACAAGGGCAAGAAAATATGTGTTTTTATTCAATGGATCAACTTGAAATACAAAGTCCTTGAAAATTACAAGAAAAATGACCCAAAGGGGAGCCAAAGGCTAGTAGATTGGACCAGCCAAAGGTCATATATAAAAAGGTTAGGTGGAGTTGGAAAAAAAATCTAGAATTCATGATTTTCAGTTTAGAAGTTTTGAGTTTTTTCCTGTTTTTCTTAATCACCATCTTTCCCCAGCAGGCCCATCAGAAAGGGGGTGGAACCCAGACAAATCCTGTTTTGTTTTATTTAATTTAAAAAAATTTTTTAGCAATTCTTTTCTACTCCTCTGAAAAAAATGTTTATACCAGTAAAACCAGGTAAAAAAAATTATGAGCCTCAATTCCTATAAGCTCCAACTGGTCAGGATGGAGAGGTAGGAAAGTCCCCTTTCCTCACTTGCTGTCCCCTCAACCAACCCGGGGTCTGTGCCATAAGTCCCCACAACAACTGCCCAAAAGGGCCATGCTTGGCCCTTTAAAAGATGCCCATGAAAGCCAAATCCACCCATAGCAATTAAGTTGTTTGCTTTTCCCTTTTTCATCTCTTCTCTCTATTTCCTCCCTGTCTCTTGTTGGTGTCTCATGCTTCTCCTCCGCCTGTAGTTCTGGTACCCCCGCTAATTTAGCTCTTGGCTCCTCTCTGTCCGGAAACAGATTCTGGCCTTGCAATACTACTCCACCTCTGGCTTCCCAGACAGGACTTGATCTTCATCCCTTGCTTCCCAGCCAAGGACCAGCCTGCTCCAAGTTTCAGTTGCAATTAACTTAGCATGTGATAGGCTTGCAGTGCTGGGGACATCTCTCTGTTTTATAATTTTTCTTGTTTTTCCAACTTTTCTGATAATCAATGGGTGAGGTGTTCATGACAGAATTCTTCTTTTTTCTTTCCTTTTAAAAATGTTTTCCACTTAGAAACAGGAAGTAGAATGGTGGGTATCAAGGGTTAGGGGAAAAGGGGAGAAGGGGGGTGTTTGTTCAAACATTTGAAAGAAAAGTTTCAAAGACCTGTTTCACAACAATGTGAATACATGTACCACTACTGAACTGCAGACTTTTAAAATGGTTAACATGGTAAATTGTATGTTTGTGTGCTTTCTTTGAATCACAAATTTTTTTAAAGAAATTTTTTTCTCCAGAGCTCTGCTCTTTATGACTTATAGTGATGGATTAGGTAATTTAATCAGATGCTTATGTAACTGAATTCTAGAACCTACCTGGTGACCCTATCTTTAAGTTTGCCCAAATTACTTCACCTTGAGCCCAACAATATGGAAGCATACTATTCCAGGAATAATAGTTGAGCACCAACCATTTCCTAAGCACTGGAAGAAATTCAAAGTTGAATTGCACAGAAGCCATTATTACTGAAGTTTATACACCTAAACTATAATAATTATAATACAGCTTCCATTTAATATGCTTACTCTGTGCCAGAGACTACACTGTTTTACACGTATTATCTCTTCATATTCTTTTAACAACCTAATGAAGTATGCACTTTTTCTCCAATTCCATAGTCTTTTTAGTGGAGTTGATATGTACCCATTCAAAAAGTAAAAACAGGATGATAGCTATTGAAAATAAAATCAATATACATTAATGTCTTTGTGCCAAGAAGAATACTGAAGAATCTTACCCATGACATTTTATGACCATTTTACAGAAAAGAAATTGGCGATCAGACAGGTTAAGAGAATTATCAAAGGCCATTTAGCTAATGAGAAAAAAAAGTATTTGGACTGAACAAGGACAATGGGGACAGACTCACAGATAGAGCAGGATGACAGCTGTGGTGGCGGGACGTGAGCGGGTGGAGGGATTGAACAAACAGGAAAAAGGGCTCATGGACACGGACAACAGTGTGGGGATTGCTGGGTGGAGAGGGTGTAAGGGGACTAAATGGTAATGGAAAAAATATAATAAAGATTAAATTAAAAAATATATATTTGAAGCCAGTGTCTGACTGATCCTGAATGCTGCATAAATTGTATCATCATGTGGCTTTTCTACATAGCAATAATACAAATGAGAAAGTGGTCAAGTGTGCTAGGGTTCTATATAAAATCCTGTAGGAAATGAGAGAAGAGATTTACTGCTAGCTGATGTTGGTCAGGTGAGAAAGTAATCTAAGAAGGGAAACACATATGCAAAGGAGCAGAAGGAGGAATACAGGGTTTGTATGTGGTGAACAAGCAGTGGAATTGGATGGGATCCTCCAGGCAAGAGGCAGAGCAACAGGAAATCAGACCAGGAAGCTAGATGGGTGCCTGGGCCTGCATGTCTCGGATATGTCCCAGGGGTTTGGACTTCAATAGCCATGTGGTAGAGAACCACTAAGATTTTTGAGCAGGGAAACTGTGGACCAAGAGTTGTGCTTTAGGTGTTTGTCCAGCAAAAGTGTAGGAGATAAACTAGAGAGAAGTTAGCAGAATGGAAAAAAAAACCAGCTAAACTTTTCTCTCCTCAATTCTATCTCTTCTTAGGTTAACATTGGCCTTGACACTGGAAACAGGTCCTCATTGTGTTGGAACCAAGGATTCAATAATGTATTTGCATGAAACTACTTGTTTTTCAATGAATTAAATGTGATTTTTAAAAAAGATTTTCTCTTAAAAGTCTGTAGGTTTAAAGCATAATTTGAAGTTCATTTTCCAGGGAGGAATCCAATTTGGCTTTTGTTGTTTCTGGTCAGATATTATATGATTTTATTTTTTTTATTGCAAGCCTTTAGAATGGTTCACAGATGTTGCTGCTAAAATAGATCCTCCTGGAATTGTTTGGTTTGAAAGAATTTCTGTTGCTCTGGGTTAAATGAATAGGAGACCATTTAAAATCCAAGACTGTGCTCAAACTTAGAAAATAATAGTAATTCCTTAAATGTTTATAAAGCAATGATAGGGACAAGTGACATTTGTCACAGGTCCACATAAGTGCACTTATGGTTGAGTTATGCTGTGTTCAAATTAAAGATCATTTCTCCCAAGGACAGAGAGATCAACCAAATCAATGTTTTTATAAATGAAGAAATTCATGGTTATTTAAAGAATACCTATAGTTTATATTATACATATGGACATGCCATAACTTAACAGACCGTTCACCACTAAAAATAATTGAACAAAATATGGTCAAATTTAAATATCAACTAAACAGCAGCTGTCATTGCATGTAGGCAGAACCCAAATGTATTTCTGGTTTTTCTTTCCCTCTTCCTTTTAGCAAGCTCCGTCATTGCCCCTAAGCTCAAGTGTTCACTGTCACGCACGAATGAGGGACTCGCATGTCTACAAAGCCAATTCTGACGCATCTTTCAAAACCCAAATCTATAACAACATCCCAACAGGCATTTGACGATGTCCAAACTAAATCGACCATTTAACCCACAATACTGTTGCTCCTGCCTCTGGTGCCCAGAGTAGGGCCTCTACAGCAGCACTTTCTAGATTGTGTTCCAGAAACACTAATCCCCCAAAATTTTACATTAAAAGAGAGACTTATGGTTAACTAACTATACCCTATGGAGAAACTCCATACCCTGTATCACACTTTCTTGAAGATTCTCAGTGAAAAATCAAACTTCTAAAGGCTCTTAGGTCTCCTGCAGTAGGAAACTTGTTTACCTCGTTTAGCTCAGATTTTCATTTGATATCGGACCTGTTTTGTGTGTAACATCTATTAACATTCTGAAAAACTTGTGATCACAAGAGAGCCTTGGAGAGCAGCCACCGTAGACCATTTTTTACTCCTCCACCTCAACTGCCATGTAAAATTCATCAGCCCCTGTGTAGTTACGCTCAGCAGTACAGCTGGAGCCGGACTGCCTGAATCTGCTTCCTGACGTCACCATTCACGGGTCTGCGAGATCTGGGAAAGCGGCCCCATCTTTCTTTGCTCAGTTCTCAGATCCTTCAAGTGGCTGACCCTTCTTAAAGATTGTAAGAATTAAACGAAGTAATGACTGCAATGCACTTAGAACTGGGCCTGGAACGTAGTATCTGCTCAACAAATGTTTACTTTTATTACTATTCCTGTTGCCTCTAAAGTGTCTCAAATATTTGCTGTTTCCCATTGCCTGGGACACTTCCCTGACTAGAGGTACTCATACTTTCTTTCATGGACTATAATGATAACAGTAGCAATCTACACTTAGTGTGCTTCTTTGTGAATTTACTTGATGTTTTCATCTACATTATCCGGTTAAACAAATAAACACTTCCTTTACACTTCACAAACACTCTACTTTGCAATCCACTCACCACACTGCCATTTGACTCTTTTTAAAGCACAAATCTAATGATATCATTCCTATGCTCGAGGACATTTAGTGATCCTCCATTATCAATGTAATAAAGAAAAGTAATAGCTCATCACCAGGGTGGGCACAGCCCAGATTTCATATTCCCCAGCCCAGAGCTGGCGAGTTTGGAACGTGCAATGGGTTTTCAGACCACTTGGCTTGGCTGGTGTTGCATTTTGTTTTGCCTTTCTTCCTTCTTTTACTTATTAAAAATTTGACTCATTCTTAAGGTCAACCTCAAATTTCACCTACTCCAGGGAATATTTCTCAGTTCTACTCATTAGCATTCCCTTTGCAATTTTACATTTTCTCAAAAAATATGTAATTCATATAGTATTACGTTCTACCTCACACAGTTAATTTTACAGAGATAATCTTCCACATTAAGTTCTGAGCTCAGTAAGGGGTGATGTCTGATTCACTTTTTTTTTACTTTATGAATAAAACACAGTGCCTTACATGTAGTAGGTGCTCGTATAGATATTTATTGATTAAATTTGCCTACAGAGAGGGCTTCTTACTACTCATTAGTGTATACCACACCTTAAACAAATATTACATTTAAAAGAGTCATTTGGTTGGTAATTCTCTCCTTGCCAAAAGTTTGTACTCTTTACAAAAGAATTCACAATAGAACTCCTTTAATAGGGAAGCGAGCCAATATCTTTAAATAAAAACAATCACATGGAACTTTTATAAAACACACCTACGACACACACCTGTATCCACTAACCATCCCAGGATTCTGACTTCTTGGGATAGTATCATGTTTTTGTTTAGATTCTCTTGGAATAAATATAAAGGCCAATTAATAGACTGGCTCTATAATAATAATTTCCTATCTTCATTTTTCCTATGGAGACTTCCTGGTTGGCTCTCAGAGAGGTGATCTAATCTACAGTCTCACTCCCTAATCTCAGTTCACTTGCAGGTCAGATATCCCCAGCCTGTTTCTGATTCAATGACTTCACCTCCTTCAAGGGAGCTACTCGCCCTTCAAAGGCTGCTGTTGGAAAATCACACTGGAGACTCACCTACTACAGACACGGATGTTCTAGATCTGAAGTACAGAATTCTCTGCCATGCGTTGTTTTCACTAGCTCCTTCCCGGGCTGTTGACTGGTCTAGGAAATAACGGGTAGAAGCAGGATGAACAGATAACTCCTTCATAAACTTCCATTTTCTGACAAGTGCATTTAATTAATGTTTACCAGACAAGTTTAAATGCTTATGCTTGAAAGCATATTTGCCATTTCTTTCTTATTCTATGACTACCACAGGACTCATGTGTCAGGTTTAAGTAGGAGACGTCAGGGTGGCATGAAGTTTGGGGCGAGTGTCCTGTGTCATGTTCTCTTTGTTTTTCCTGATATTTACTGACCACACTTACACACAGTCCATGCTCTGGACCTCTCAGCTATTACTGCTCCCCATGACCGGAATACTTTAACTCCATCCTTCTGGTTAATGATAAACTATTATCTATCCCCGCTGCACCTCTGCCAGGAGCTTTCCTCCAGAAATTACTTTATAGTTATTATCTAATCTTTATAAAACGATGGAGGAAGTTTTCCCATCTAACAGACGGTAAATGATTAAGGAGAAGACAGTTAAAGAACCTACCCAAGGTGACACTGTAATCCAGTGATGGAATAATACTGACTGTTCCCAATGTTCATTTTCCAGTTCGTCCATTTCCCATAATTCAATCTACAAACCTCTGAATGTTACCTGAGTTTGAGTTCATTTAGAGTTGCTTTACTTAAAAGTTACTTAGCGGTTAAATAAAATGAGAAGATGCATATGAAAGTATGGGATAGATAGAGTTAAAAGTGCCCCATTGAGGATTATATGCTGATTTTATTATTGTTGTTCCCCAACTTGGCTGGTATTCACACGTTTACTAAACATTTGCTTGATTACAAAACAGTTACCACCATAGATGTAATATTAAGCACATGAGCTAGTAAGACTTTCCCTGAAAATTATATAAATTCTCAAAATAATTTTGAAGGCTACATGTTACCTTTTTTTAAAATTAAAGGAGTAGAAAATATTTTTACTTAGAATATGCTTGTATTCATTTCAATGGTATATCCTATCTTTTACTAACAACTACAATTTGTCATTGAGTAGCAACTAGGTGAGTTGGGGAAGTGAGTTCATTCTGGGGGTATTTTCACAAATCTAAGTGCATAATTAGTAAGCGCTAAATATCTTCACTTTTTTTTTCTACAAATTTCATTTGATCAGATTCAACATGACCCTTTTTAGCTAGAAGTTTAAAGAGCCAAAACCACCTTGTATTTTACAGTTTATAATACTTCAATTCCTACTTATTCTGCAAGTATTTATAAAGTTTAAACACTGGGCTACTTACTGGAGTGTAAACCCTGGCTGGTGTGGATTAAGCGTCGGCCTACAAACCAAAATGCCCTTCGCCCATTTTAAAAATTAGGTTATTTGCTTTTTGGCTTTCGAGTTGTATGAGTTCCTTGTAGATTTTGGATATTATTAACCCCTTATTGGACATATAGTTTCAAATGTTTTCTCCCACTTAATATGTTGTCTTTTTGCTTTTTTGGCATCACAAGTATGACATAAAGAAGGCGAGGAGAGCTGTGTCTTTGGTCAAACCAGGAGACCAGCCCACAAGTTATATATGCATCAGCAAACACCCCAAAATATGTAAGGACACAGGGACAGGACAAGTCAGGCAACTTCTGTCCCTGTGTCCAGACACAGTCCTTGAGAGGAGCAGAGTCAGGGAAAGAACATCTCTGCATTTTAGCCAAATGAGACCGATTACTTAAACTATTGAATCAGCAAACACTAAATGGCTCTAAATATCATATAGTACCTTACATTGTAGTTACTTAGTAAGGAAATCAGCTCAGATGCAGGATAAAATAAAGAGAGAGCACATTTTTTTCTACACATTGGAGTGTAGTTCGAGTGCATTTATAACCGGACTGGATATACACAGTCATTTCTATTTTCTAGATAAGCAAGCCAAATCATCAAAGTCAGAATTATGTCCATGATACAGCAAACACTAAACCTCTTTTCAAGCTCAGCCCAGTGCTTTTTCTGTGGACATTGCTGCCTCGTGTCCCCATATTCCACTACCTTCACACTCTACTATTGTGCCTTAAACCTCAGATGTAAACCTTGGATCTAGTTACCACTGGATTGTGGGGGAGAGAGAGAGTCAATGGTTCTGAGGGATTTTCCAGAACACAGGCACACACACACACACACACTCTCTCTCTCACAGATTTGCACAGTAAATATTTTCTATGTGTTTACACACACACACAGGCAAACATGGCAGGGCACATGTGTGCATGAGCACGAAGCTGTGTCATAGTATATAAATAATCTGTTTTGCATACCTATCCTATGGAACTATGGGTACCTGGTGATTTTTCTCAGGCTTTGGGTACTTGTTTTTCCTGTGCCTTAGGAGGAATGTCTGAAAAGGAATGTGGCTTGTTTACTGAATACTCTAGTCACCCAAGGCCCCCCATTTCTAAGTGGTGAAAGATCCTACATTACTCGCCCCTGGGGGATGCTCTTGGGCAGTATAAAAGCTTACCCCAAGCTAAAAAAGAGTTAGGGAATCTATTATCTTCCTCTGGCAATCATAAACGAGTGCTAAAAAGCTATGCAATGGTATCTCACAATACTATGTAGATTTGCTTCCCCAAGCAGCTTAAAAGACTATGGACATTCTTTATAAGAATTACATGGTCTTGATGGGCTCCATAGGGTAAGGGTAGCTCTCTCCATATCTGTCATGCTGCCAGAGGGTCCTGGCAGTTCCTGGTACATGAGGACGTGAAGAGCAGCGGCAACCCTACCCTACAGAAGATTTGGCTGACAGGAAGCTCTGTTATCAACCATTTGTGAAAGGAGCCCACACAGAAGAGAGCAGCTCTCACAGGAGATGCAAGTGGGAGCTGATGGGAGTGGCTAAAGAGAATCACAGAAAGGGATTTGCTAGGAAAGACTTCCCTGTAGTTCTCATCCCAGGTGAATTTTTCTGAAGAGATAAGAAAGTACATCTGCATTTTCTATGTATCATCATATGAGGCTAAGAAATGAATTCTCTTATCAAAAAATAGTGGAGCTGGGACCTCAGAAACTCCCAGTTAGAGCTGATGTCCCACAGAGATGCTGCCCACAGCTTCTCAGCTTTGAGAGTGGACTCAGGGGAAGCATGCTGCCTACACATAAGATGGGGCGTGGTAAATGGCTGCTCCTGTGACCTTCTATTAAAACCAGCAGCACCTCAGTTAACAGTCCTCTTTTGTATTTGATGCACAAACTGGAAAACTGTTGACTTTGAAGGAGTTATTTTGAACATTGCTGACACTGTGAAAGAATTTTTTTAAAATAATGGCACACCTCATTCATGGGCTAGAAGCACTCTCCATGCCTCTGATCTTTGTTCTTAGGTATAACTGCAACTCTTCAGTTATATCGAGTCATTGTTTCCTAATGTCGAACTATCACTGTATTCCTAAAATAAATGCTATTTTTAATGTGCTGATGGATTTTTATTTATGACTTTTTAATCTTATTTTTGTTTGCCATCTTTGTCTAATTTTAGTAGATTATGCTAGCCACATGTAATGAACTACCATATCCATCGTTATTGCATGTACTCTAATAGGTTAATTAGCATAAATGTAATTTATTCTAGAAAGATTGTCCACAAATTTATCATAAGACCTATAGAGAGGTACAGGAAAAAGAACACTTCTTTGACAATTTTCTTGATTTCTTTTGTGGTTGTTTTTTCCTTTGTTACAGTTCTTTTAATTTCTTTCTGTTTTCATTTTTTACATTTATATATTTCCTATGAAAAACATCTATTTCAACAGGTTTTTCAAATAGATTAGCAAAGAATTGTGGATAATGTTTATCATTTTTAATTTCCTATGGGTTTATAATTATATCATTTTTCATATAATGTTAGCAAATTTTTGGTTGAATTTTTCATTTATTAAATAAGGTATTTAAATTTCTAAATATACATACCTTGGTTGTGCCTTTTGAGCATCCATCTTTTATACAGCAATTTATACTCAAATGAGAAAAACTTAAATGTCAGTGTTTTAGGAATTTGCCTAAAAGCCCGTATTCAAAGAATGTAAATATTCAATAAAGTGTGAACAATCTGAGAAGAGTAGTGACATTCCAACAAGCTGTAGCCAACTAACTGGTACCAATCAGTTGGTTTGTGTCTTGTTTTCTGCTTTTAAAAGCAGACTGTATGGGGAAAACTCATATAAGTTATATATAAAACTTTAAAAAATTCTTCAAGAGGATTACTTAGGCCAATGTATATTAATTCCAAATTCCCATACCTTTTCCAGTTCTTTATAATGACTAATGTTCAGAAGGATGTCCTGAGACATTGCAAAATTATCATCAGAGATTACATTATCTTTACTGTACAAGTCAGAAAATGTCGTAAGTCCATTTCTATAGGAATTGGAGTAATAGTTGCAAGATTTTGAAGAAAAGAAATTTCCATTTAAATCTTTATCATTTACAAAATACCTCATTCCCTGAGCATTTAAATGAAACACGATTTCATAGTATTTACTATGCACCCAAAACAAAGATGCTTGTGTTTCCTGAGTACTTACTGCATGCCAGTTAGGTATTTTACCATTTTAACTGTATAGCATAACAGCATAACGAGAGAGGCAGTGATGAGGAAACTGAAACACAGAATGATTCATTCACATCGCCAATAAATAGCCACGTCAGGACTGAACACCATGCTGTCTTCCTCCCGAGCCCATGTTCTTAATCCTTTACTCTACTGCCTACTAATGGATTGAAAAATGTGAAGCCACAAAATCACAAGAGAAATCCTTTGTAAAGTTGTGATTGGCTGGTACAAGGCAGGACAACATTACCTAGCAATACGGCAGCATTAACTTTTTCAAAGCTATTTCACATCAGTGACAGAGTGACTTCCCCAGTGCAGAGACACGATTCTTTAAAGAAGGTCTGTGACACTTTTTCTGCCATCCCAAGAAGGAATTATATCCATCATGGCATTAGCATGAACACACCTAGACTGTTCCTAGATCGTCTTTCAAGTCATGTATAAATTTGCCCATTCAAAGGAATCCAGTTTAAAGGAGTCTTTGCCTCAGTATGATGCCACACCCAGATGAGGTCTGTGGTTTTATTTGTCTGTGACATCAGTGTTGGGAACCAGGTGCAATGTCCCCAGCAGATCACAAGATGTGCCCTCCACCAGGCCACCCTCAAAGGATGTTTTTTTTCCCATCCATATGTTTTTTCCAAGTTGGCACGGGATGGAAACTTTGGGTTTGCTTCTGGAGTATCCTTTGTTTTTAGAATGCTAATATTCATTTCCTCATTTTCCTTGGCAAAAAAATAAAACAATAATAGTAATAAGACTTGGCACTAACAATGAGAACCCAGAGAAAGATTAAAAGTGGTAAGTAATTAGGCTATTCCACTGTAGAGCTCTGTTCAAAGGGACACTCAGAAATTTTACTTAAAAACACCACGCATAATCTCAAACTTTGCCATTTTCATCTACTTATCATGATTTTACTATACTGCAACAAACATTAGACAAAAGGTAATAATCTTATTCTGACTTTCATTCTGCCTGGCCAGTTAAGTGTTTGTCACACCACAAGTCTTCCTTCGCAGGGACCAAACGTGTGTCACCTGCATTGTGCTTTCTACCTTACCTGCCAAAGCTTATGAGTCTCTCTTAGTTCTTGTACTTGCATAGTCACGCAATGTCTTCTTTTAAAAAAAGAAAAACAAAGGAGCTTAAATAAAACAAACAGTTGATATTGATCTAAGCTCACTACAAAGGGAAGTAATTAAAGGATGCATCATTATTCCACTGATGCAATTTTTAATCGCCCCCACAATAAATCCTCTACTGTGATTATTATCCCTCCACAGTCAGAGATTTGAGCTATTGTATTCCAGGTTTCATGCAGTATAATTCAGTAGAATTACCTCATGAATGTGATCAAGGCAGCTTTATTTGGTTCTTGTTTTAGTAAGTACTGTTGTAGTCCTGATCTGGGATTTGTTGTTGTTGTTTTAAAGACTCTGGGAAAATAATACCAATAATGAGAGTTTACAGAAATGTAGCTATGTCAACAAGAAAGGAGTTGCTATTGACTGTTAGTCTAATTATGTCTTGTACTTAGTACATTGAATTCAAATGAGAGGGAACAAAGTCTTCAAATTTAAGCTGTATCTTAGCAACTTTCCTACATTCTATATAATAGAATAAAATGGAATAGTTTAAATTCTTGTTGAAAGGGAATTAATTTTGTTTCGTTATGACAACACTTCAAGGCATTCTCCTCGTTTAAAAAAACTAGAATAAATATATGTATAAATTGGTTTCATTAAATTAATTTTCTATTCACTGCCTACTCATAAGTTTGAAATAACAGTACTAGATATTGTAATGCAGCATTTTGTATTTAGCATGGTTTCATCTTTTCTTCCTTCATGTGAAAGACTTTCCTTTCTATTTCTTTTCATTAAATTATTCCTAGTCTAAGTATGGTCATGTTCTCCCACTTACTGTTTATTTGGATATGTTTTACTTCCCCAGTTAGAGTATAATCCCCTTTCTGCAAGAGAACTATATTAATATCTATCCCAGGCCCCTAAATGGTACATAAGCAAGAAATACTTATTGACTATGATTTGGAATTTTCTCAATGAAAACAATAAAAGACTGAGAAAGTAATGTAATACATCTTAGAAAAAGAGGATCAATATATATGAAGCGAGTGTGATATACCTGCACTACAAGTACCTTTTGGAATTTAATCCTTGAGGTAATTATTATTATTATGCTGCAAAAAAGCTTTATTGTTCCCATTTGGTCCAAGGCATGGGAGAGGTCTCCAGGGTGGTTAAAAGGATGCCTAATGGTTTCAGAGAGAAGCTCAGGCAAAAGCCAACCACCAGGAGATGCAGAGGGGGTCCATCAAAGGCCTCTGGGCTCCAAAGGCTCCTAGTCATGCTTAAAGGACAGCCTTTCAAAGAGATATTCACCCAGCCCAGCCTCAGGACAGGCCAGCTTGCAGAGGCTAGTCAGGTGGTTGCCCATCATCTTGATTAGTTTCACCTCCTTTTCCAGGCAGTGGCTCTGCAGGAAGTCACAGAGATGAGGGTCTGTGTGGGTAGACCCAGGGCATGCATATCCAAAAGGGCCTGGTTCAGGTTCTTCTCCAAGGCCTTGGTGGCTTCCATGGTGTCCTGAGTTTCACTGTACTCATCTTGGGACAGCTTCAGCATGTCCTAGAAGAGGTCATGGCAGCCACACTTGTGTCAGACCTTCTAGGGACACTTGGTGCCCTTGAGCTTCGCCCCATCCAACTTGTGGAGGAAGTGGCCATGCCCTTCAGAGGTACATCATCCAAGTCAAAATATGTAGAAGCCCAGAGCAAGGTAGGTGTGGGAGGCGAGCAGAAGCAGGTTGACAGCAGCCTCCACCTAGGTGGGATCATTCTGATGAGTTTGGGAGCTCATGGTTCCTCAGCAAAAAGGAGTAAACTCAAAAAGCAGTGCTGGCTGGTCTCAAAGACCTAGAGGGTGGCTGAGATATCCCAAAGGTGGCGATGGAAAAAGAGGTCGGAAGTCAGTCAGAGGCGGGAAGAAGGGCCGTCGCTGGGTCTGTTCCATCCAAACACTTTTGAAGCCAGAGACAGATCCATGGGCCCACTGAGGGCACTTCCTGGAGGTAATTACTTATTACTTCCACTTTTTCAGTGTGGAAATGGAGAGACTTAGTGATGTGGGGTTCAGGAACTTGGCCAGAGTTGAAGTGCAGAGCCTCCTTCCGCTGTACCATGACGCCTTTCACGGAAACATTAAAACAAGCTCTGTACAAAACTGGAACTTATATTTGGTCTGCAAGGACTGAAAGATGTTTCTTGCTGCCAAAGAAGGTGATTTCTTTTCTTCTTCCACTGGAGGATGACAAGGGAAAGCAACTTGTCACCAAACTATGCAAAGATAGGTGTGCACCCTAGACTATTAAAGGGTAGTTTTTAAAACTGAGAGAAAAGAAACTTCTGATCCCAAAATCAGAGAATATAGATGGGGATGTGACTCAGTGAGGAGAGAAAATTTCTAGCAAACAAATTGTGGCAGTATAAGGAAGAAAAGATGATGGTATAAGAAGAAACCCAAGACGGATCATTTCACGGATCATTTCTATGGTTTGGTAAGAAGGAACCCATGTGATGTTAGTATTTAAGTAAAAAAGAAGGGGAGGAGAGAAAAGATATACCTCAAAACAACTGGAATTATCTGCTGGAACGTTGGCCCCTTGCACTACAAGCCTTCCCCACTAGGTGAGTGTTCTAACTGTATCAGTGTACCAGCTGGCATTGTTGTCAGAGCCTGCGTTCGGCTTCAGTGATGTTTTCTGAAGACTCTTTCGACATGTTTGCCCATTGCATGATGGGCGATTTACCAGTGCACCTGCTTTGGTGCATTGAGTATTCAGCAGTTTTTGGCCCCAAACAGCATGACCCCTGTCTGTACCCAACCCTCCCCACTCACCTCATCTCTCCCTAAGGGACATTTTTGTATTTCCCCAGATGAAAAAATTCATCAAAGGGAAACGTGTTGACGATGTGGAAGAAGTAAAACAAGAAAACGGCAGAAGCACTCAAAGGCATCAAAATCAACAAGTTCAAAAACTGTTCTGAAAGGTCGAAAAAGTCTTGATAGGTGTAATCCATCAAGTGGAGAGTGCTTTGAAGGTGACTGAAGTTTAAACCTGTAAGAACAAGCACACAATTTTTTAAAAAATAAATTCCGTTTTGGGGGTCCTCCCTTGTGTATGAGAATATGTAGAAACTTTCTGGAAGTAACCATAAAAAAAATTTGCTTTCGCCCAAAGAAGGGCGCTGACAGGCTGAGAAGGAGGAAAGAGGCTTTTCACTATTTACTCTTTTTTATGTTTTGAATTTTGTAAAATAAGTTCATTAACTAAAATAAAAATGAAAAAAATAAGTAAATTAAGAGACTGAGATGATTTCATAAATATCTCTTGAACTCAGAACTGAAAGAATATGTCTAATAGTAATAATAATAACAATAAGAAATTTTTGTACATATCTGAATATATAATTTATAAAGTGCTTTTGCATATATTATATAATTTAACCGTAAATCTATAATGGCTTCCCATATAAAATGGAGTATTTTTAGTTATGTTTCATAGATAAAGCAGCTTTTATTAAGTAACTTGACCCAGGTCATAAGCAATAGAGGGCACACTTAGTTTCAACTCTGAATTCAATATTTCTATCACACAAAAGATGGCATGAAAGACAAACAGTCCAGAAAAACAGAGAAGTATCTCCAACCTATTGTAACAGGACAGACAGAATAAAGCCCAGAGTAAGATATTCTAACAGAAATTTAAAAGACTACAAAACTAAATATAGTCAGAACAAGAATAAGTCCCACTTCTCATGAAAGACATCAGAAAGAAAGCGAACTTGTCTGTATTCTCATTTTCTTTTATCATCTTTGTCAACACGATTGGCTGAAAAGAGGGGAAACACTTACAAAGAGGCAACTGAAGGCTGAGATTGGCTAAGGGATAAAAGGAGAGCATATAATTCCTCTAAATGAGTTTGAATCTTGTTACCCATACAGACTACCTCTGGGATACAAAAAGAGCTTGTGTTAATGAATTGTGGTGGACAAGGGAGGTGCTGAAAGGCTACATATGTACATACCCAAAGATTGGGTATATATATGTGTGTGTACATGTATGTATGTATGTATGTATATGTATGTATATACCCTATCTTTAAAGGGGTAAAGAACAGATCTTGCAAACCACACGCCATAAACTGAGCTATTGATTCTGGACACAACTCTAGACAGAATTAACAAAGAATAGCTTGGACATCCTTAAAAATAGAGTGGAATCAACTAGATTATGTATCAGTTTCCTAGGGCTGACATAAAGGTTCCATAGACTGGGCGACTTAATGAAAATGTATTTTCTCACAATTCTGGAGTCAAGAAGTCTGAGCTCAAGGTGTGGGCATGGTTGATTTCTTCTGAGGCCTGTATCCTTGTCTTTACATAGCCTTCCTGTGTCTGTCGTCATAGGGTCCTTCCTTTGCACCTGTCTTCAAATTTCCTCTTCTTCTAAGGGCAACAATCATATTAGATTAGGGCCTATCTTAACTTTATCACATTTTTAAAGATCCTATTTCTAAATATTGTCAGATTATAAGGCACTGGGGGTTAAGACATCAACAAATGAATTTTGGAGGATAACATTCAGCCCATAACAGATTAAGTCAGATTTCTATTTATTTTTATTGGTAATAGAGTCAGTCATGTGTCACTTAACGATAGGGATGCATCCTGAGAAATAAATTGTTAGATGATTTTGTTACAGTGTGAACATCAGAGTGCACTTACAGAAATGTAGATGGTATAGCCTGCCACATACCTAGGCTATATAGTATATAGCCTATTGCTCCCAGGCTACAAATATGTACGGCGTGTTACTGAATACTGTAGGTAATGTAACACAATGGTAAGTATTTGTGTATCTAAACATACCTAAACATAAAAAAGGTAGAGTAAAAAATACGGTATAAAAGATAAAGTACGTGTGTGCACTTTGTGGGGTAGGGCGAGGGCTGTGGAGTGAGGTGCCCTTAGAGGGAGAGTAAAAGACAAGAGGAGGGAGGGAGGAAGAAAGGAAGAAAAGGAAGGGAAGGGGGAGTGAGCGAGAGAGCAGAGACCAAACGAGACCCAGAGAGGTGAAGATTGAGATGGGAAATAAACAAAGGGAGAGCGGGGGAGAAGAAAGGGTTGGAAGAAAGGGAGAGGGGAACAGGACCACGAGGAAAGAAAGAAAAACAGATGGGAGGGCAGTGAGCATGTTCACACAAGTGTGTGGCTGTGCGCATGCGTGGTCAGAGGTAGGCTGCTGGGCTCCCCTTCTCCCAGCCCTTCCTCCGGCCCTCTCACCAACTCCTGGTCTTAGCCAGGGCGTGCACAGCAGGCGAGCAGTGTGCGGAGCCTCCTTGGCTATTTAACGCCCCCAGAGCTAGCAATAAATTCACCATCACAATCTGGTCCAACTTCTTCTAACACAGCAAACAACTTTTTGTTCCCAATCTACTACAGAATCTGATGGGGCTTCTTTGACATGTTGTCCGTTGTTGATGGAAACATTGAAACTTCATTATGCAACACAAGACAGCACAGCTGAAAAGACAAAAATGAAGTAAGTAACCCTGAGTCTTAACCAAGGTGGAGGAGTGGTATGTTAGAATTGACGAGCGTTTTCTCTAAGTCTGTTTCCTGTCCTACATGGAGATTCCAATTATTCACTATTTTCTCCCTGTCCCAGTTAAGAGCTACCATTTTACATTTTAAAAAAGCTATCATTTATTGGATACTTGCTACCTATCAGTCACTGTTAAGTGCCTGATATTTGGGCTATGGGGGTTATTTTATCTGATCCTCATAAAAACCTTATGAGATAGTAATGCTGCCCTCATTTTGTAGATAAGAAATCTGAGGCAGGGAGGGTTTCAGTAACCTGCACGTGGTCTCAAAGCTCGTGAGGTGAATAGCTAGGATTCGAAACCAGTGTATCTGGCTCCAGATCCCATGCTTATGTAATTACTGCCCCATCCTCTCATCATAGTGTATCCGAATTCAGCAAAGCATTTCTCGCACTACTTCATGGACACAATGATATAGCGGAAACTGAATTATAAAACAGTTAAGTGGGTCTATAACATTTGTGCGACTCTTTCTAAAGAACATTAGCTGGTGGATTGATTGCAACGTGGAAGATGGTCTCCACTTTTCATGCCTCAGGCCTCTTTCCTGGGTCCCGCTCTAGCTTATATTTAAATCAATGACTTACAGAAGAATGTAAACAAGAATTTTAAAGTAACAAATGCAACTGAACTGGAAAGGATGGAATATATTTGTGTTTTAGAATCAGGGTTTGTATTTCAGCTCTGTGTGGAAAACACGAAGTGGTCATTTCTTTGCGGGCTGAGGCCCACGGAACCGGGATCGCCTCGCCTGTGGGTTTGCAGAGGTGTGACAAAGGGAGGCCTCGTGGCCTGTCTTGATGTCACCTTTGAGTCCTCATACTAGAAAGGTCATGAAGAACACGAAGACATGGAATCTAGGGGAAAAACATGAAAGAGGTCACTTCATGAGCCCTGACAGAGGCATAGAGGGGTAAGGCCCACTTATCACCTCACTCATGAACCAAAGATCTTAACTCTAAGACTTCAGAGGCTTTGAAGATTTCCTGTGTTTGTTTGCTTTTTAATCTTATTTATTTCTCTGTAGTCTTTAGTGGAAAGATTCCCAAACCCTTGAAATCACAAAGGGTCTATGTGATAATCTTTGAAGAGGGCAATGAAAGGAAAGACTAAGATACTGTTTCTTGCTCTGCAAACTCAGGGGCGGGGATAATGGGAAGATCCCAGGGAACAGAGGCCAAGAGTATCTGACTTCCTGCCGGTGAGAAAGGAAGGTCTCTGACCTGCCTGTGGCTGGACAGGGGCCCCAGGACAGAAAAACGGCAATGCCTGATAGGGCCTCTAGTAACTGGAGTTATCTAGTAAATGTAGAAGAGGAATTTTAAGGTAATGAGTTTTCTGCAGAAGATGGATAGAGTTGTAGAAGGGATTTGTGTTTAGGGTAAGGGGTCGTTGTAGATTCTGTTATGAACCTATTGATTCTTTTATCTATGATTCTATTACCATTGAGACATGCAAAATAAATATAGATTGTTTCAAAGGGTAGTTCCAAGTCCAGAGGCTATGCCTAATAGTATATATGCATAAAAGTCTACTATAAATTTGCATAACTCTTCACAGTAAATAAGGTGTCTTCGAAGACTTCAGATCAGTATTTACATTATCTCCTTTAATTAATCGCTAGTCAAATCACTCCGGTCTAGCTTCCACTTCCACCGCTCTACTGAATTGTTTCTAATAGGTGATCTCCTATTTGCCACGTGAAATCCATGTTTTTGCACCCTCATCTAACCAGGCTCACACTCTCTCCGATCCTGCCTTCCATGATGGCACCTGGTTCCAGTTATATTCCTATTGCCCTGACTGTTTCTTCTTGATCT
>PVKM010019239.1:0-23983 GCA_004027735.1 Carollia perspicillata | reverse complement strand
ATATAATGGTAGCTTTCTTACTAAAATGCAAGAATTTAAAAGATGGGTATCTGAAAAAGACAAGACAAAAACAAACTGAAATGAAAGCCTAGATATCACATCTAAAATTGAGGATTTTTGTTTGGGCCTTCGTACTCTTCTCTCCCTCTACTATTTCCTGCCAGAGAATATTTAAAAATGACAAAAGGGGGCAACTATATAATTAACATTATTAAACATCAGGTGAGCTAGCTTTTGTTTTATATTTTTGTAAAGACTAAAGGGATAAATAACTAAAGCATTGGTGTCACATGCACCAGATATTTTTGACCTATATAATGAAATATAGGTCAGACCTATATAGGTCAAACCTTTATAACCTATATAATGAAATAATTATAAGCACACTCATCATAGCTAATACTTACAATGTGTATGACATGTTACTGTCTTATTATGCAACGTCTGAGTTATACATCAGAAACTAAGACATTTTTCTCATTTTGCAAATAAGGAACTTGAGACACAAAGCCTTTAAATGACTTGTCCAAGGCCACCCAACTAATAAGTGGCAGAATCAGGATTTAAATTTAGGAAGTCAGGCTCCAGAACTCAAGCTCTTTAGCACCGTGATGTACTGATGAATTAGAATTGGTGTTTTATTTTTATAGCCTATGCCTTATATAATTTAAAGCATACTTTAAAAGATAAAGTATCAAGAAAATGATCTCTAGACTATTACACTCAGTATTTTAGAGGAAGCCTCATTCTTAAAAACTATCTGCTATAACCACAGATTTTACATATTAGTATAGTTTCCCAGGAAAGTTAATGACTTAGATCAAAGGTTATTTTTATTTTGCAAGTTTGGGCCAAAGTTCACATGAGATTCTCTCATCCTTGAGAGAGTCTTAAATTACACATTAAAACTCAATAAAGGTCTAATGGAAAGGCACAGACATCAATCAGATAATGAATTAACACTCTTTTTTATTTATTTTTTCAATTTTTCTGAAGTGGGCCTGTTTGCACATAATTGAATTAATCATAATTATTGGTTTCTCTATAGTCTCTTTTATTGGTGTGTTGATGTGGTAGGCAGAATCCTAAGATGTCCTGCCCTTTGGTATATGCATCCTGACCAATCTGTCAGACCATGTCATGGAATTTTACTTCTGTGATTAGGTTATGTGGTTTGGCGCAATTAGCCTTGAGATAGGGAGATTATCCAAGTGGGCCTAAATTAATTATATGGACCTCTTAAAAATCAGGGTTTTTTCCAGCTGGTTTCAGGAGCGGAAGGGATTCAAAGCCTGACAACCACTCAACGTGCCTTTGACAGAGTGAAGGGTCACGGAAGGTAGGGAGCATCTAAGAACTGAGAGGGCCCACAACTGACAGCCAGCAATCCTACAGCCACACAGAACTGAATTCTACCAACAGCAAGGAGGACATTAAAAGCACAGTCTTCCCCCAAAGCCTGTACACAAGAACTTAGCTTAGAAAGCACAATGACTTTAGCTTAGTGATACCCTTATGAGAAAATCCAGCCACACTGGGACACACTTGAAGTCTAAATCACTGTTAGCTAACAAGTAGCTGTTTCTATAAGATACTAAGTTTGCTGTAATTTATTCAACAGCCAGAAAAAACTAATAAAATGTGTTTTATTTATTTTTGTATATATTAATATGTATCATTATCTATATATGAATATATACTGTGTTATATATTTATATTAATATAAGACATCTATGAACTCACTACCTAAGCAAAAAACTAAATGTCTAAATATAAATAATCCTACCCATAGTCTCTTTTCTTTGCTTACACCCTGACTCCTCTCCAGTATCCCAATTTTTTATTAGTCCTTGCTTATTATTTTTATCAGATATACATGTATAGGTATCTAAATAAAATATTGCTTGAATAAATTGTGTAGTTTGGGATTATTTTAAATCCCACTTTACAAAGTGAGAATTATTATGGTTGAAATCTTCCAAGACTTCTTATTTTCACAAAAATTGCATCATTAAAATTCATTCATATGACTTTATATAATCATACATTATTCAATTTCATAACTATATTACATCCTGCCTGCTTCTTGATACGGACATTTGGGGTTTTCTACAATATTAAAAGACTACATTGCTTAGACAGGACTATGCATCTCTCCATGTACATGTTTATAAAGTTCATTTTGGATGTGCCTAGAGAAAGAAGCGCTAGATTGTAGGAGATATAAATGGTCGATTAAGACACTGCTGAACTGGTAGAGCAATGGATAAGGAATTCCTTGTTCCACATGTTCTCCAACATTTAATATTGTCAGACTTGTTATTTTTTGCCAACAGAATGACATCTCCTTGTTGTCTGTTTGTATTTTTATGATCACTAATGAGGTTTGAGTCTTTTATGATTTGGGACCAAATAGGTTTTCTCTTCCGTGAAATACCTTTCCATGTATTTATCCATTTTTCTTTTGGATTGTTGATTTTCCTCATTGAGTTTTAAATTCCTTACATAGTCTCTATAATAATTTACCATTAGTTATATGTTACAAACATGTTCCCCAATTTGTGGCTTTTTGCTTTCTATAAACAAAAATTCTTATTTTTAAAATAGTCAAATGTTTCTATTATAAATAATGCTGCAGTGAACACAGGGTACATCTCTTCTTTAGAATTAGTGATCCTGACTTATTTGGATTTATTTCCGGAAGTGGACTTGCTCGATTATAAACTAGTTCCCCTTTTTAATGTTTTTCAGGAAGCTCCATACTGTTTTCCATGGTGGCTGCACCAGTCTGCACTCCCACCAACAGTGCACAAGGGTTCCCTTTTCTCCACAACCTCTCCAACACTTGTTTGTTGATTTATTGATGATAGCCATTCTGACAGGTGTGAGATGGTGTCTCACTGTGGTTTTAATTTGCATCGCTATTTGATTACTGATGTATGTCTTCATTTTGGAGATGTGTATTCAGGTCATTTGCCCATTTTTTAAATTAACTTGTTTGGGTTTTGGTGTTGAATTTTCTAAGTTTTTAATAAATTTTCCATATTAACCCCTTATCATATGTATTCTCAAATATGTTCTCCCATTGTGTGGCTTGTCTTTTCATTTTGTTGATAAAATGACAGAGTTGGGATCTGGGTCACCAGCTTACGCCTCTTATCTGGCCCTACTAATGCTTTATATTGGAAGACCACTTTCATATTACAATGATTTCTCCTGGGCCTCCTGATTACATGACTTGGTGACATCTGACAAAACCTAGAGCACAATTAGCAGTTTGGCTTTATGGCTCCCTTGTGCCCCACCATCAGACGCCCCATCTCTAACACCCCTGGTGTTAGTTTGCCAAATACACCTCTACTCCTTCTATTTGTCTGTTACTTAGATGCATAAGACACAATCAAGGAATTAAAGGCCAAATAACTGAAAAAGACTCTGAACCCTTAATGACTGCAAAGAAAGCTGTCTACTAGACAATGCTCTGAACTCTTAAATGAGAGCTGTATAAACTTATATTGGTTTTAAATCGCAGAATTTGGTTTACCCAGTATAAAAGTTTTTCTGCAAAAGGTGGAGTTTTTATTCCAGTAAAAACAAGTTTTCATAGCATGTGGCTAAATACCAAGTAGTAGGATTACAGGATTGTATGTTAAGTATATAATTAACTTTTAGAGCTGTCAAACTATTTTCCAAAGTGGCTAAATCATTTTGCATTTTTATTACCAGTTGGTCTGCATCCAGGCCAGAACTTTGTGTATGTGTGCATATAATAGAATGTGCCAAAAAGAGGGGGTTCTGTGATTTTGTCACTTGAGTCTTCTCAGTGAAACCAGGAAACTAAATTATATAGTACCACTCTTAGAGAAATGCTATTCATTGCAAATTGCAAAAATGACCAGAAGCCCTTATCCTTTTATGTATTTATGCCCTTTTGCAAAGCAATTTTGCCATTATTTCTCCACTCCTTGCATCTGGGCTAGCCTTACCACTTCCTTTGATCAATAAAATGTATAATAGCAGAAGTAAAAGGCCAGTTTTGAGCCTGGCCCTCAAAAGATTTTGCATGTTTTCACTGTAGCTCTTGGAACCCTAGACTAGGAGGATATGCAAATACACAGAGCACGCTCAAAGCATCCAAACTGAGGCCATATTATAACAGCCAGCCTGCAGTCAATCTGGCAGCTGACCACAGATGTGAGAATGTGCCCAGTCAAAACTGAAAGAACTACCTAGCTCAGCCCATACAAAATTGCCAAAGCATAGAATCATGATTAAATAAGTGGGTATTTTAAGTCACTGAGTTTTGACATGATTCATTATGTAGCAATAGCTAATTGAGATGCTGTTTCATCCCCAACCTGTCTTTATAACCCAAAATAAAATGCATGCTGCTATTATTAAACAAAATTAATGTTCTTACTAGCTTCTATTCATGGAACTATTTAAATCTAAAACAAAAAAAAAAAGGTTTTCTTTAAAAATAAAAAGGTACTTCACAAAGTATGCAGTTTGGTTTCTGTAAACAAGTTATACTCTTGGTTCTGCCAGTTATAAACTATATGATTTTAGAAAAATTATTTAACTTTCATTTGCCTAAGATTCTTCATAAATAAAATAAGGGTATTGGAAAAATCACATTATAGGGAAGGAAGTATATATACAAGGTCTGTCCAGAAAAAAGGTCAGCCATTGTTAATATAAGAATGATTTATGTGATATCAACATAACCTGGCAGACGAGAGAGGACTGGAATGCTCATGTGTGAAGAGTAATAACTTCACTGTAGTAGTGAGTGGGCGTGGTAGACACCATTGAGTGAGCATGTGTACTGCGTGGCCATCACATTCAAAATGACTGAGAGTAGGGCAATGAATCAGTATCAGATTTTGCATTAAGCTTGAACATTCCTTCAAGGAAACTATTCGGATAATTCAGAAAGCTGCAGCTATCGGCAACTGGTGACTGGCAGGTTCATCACCACAAGCCTGCTCATGCGTCATGTCTCCTGCAGAGTCTTTCGGTGAAACATCAAATTAGCCACGTGACTCAGCTCCACTACATCCCAGATTTGGCACCCTGTGACTTCTGGCTTTTCCCCAAACTAAAATCACTTTTGAAAGGGAAGAGATTTCAGACTGTCGATGAGATTCAGGAAAATATGACGGGGCAGCTGATGGCAAATGGGAGAACTGTGTGAGGTCCCAAGGTGCCTACTTTGAAGGGGACTGAGGCATCGTTTTCCTATGTGCAATGATTCTAGTATCTTGCCTTTTGTTCAATAAATGTCTCTCTTTGTCATAGTACATGGCTGGATATCTTCTGGACAGACCTCATATATTCATATATACGAATACATATTATATTCATATATATATAGATATTATACACACAAACACACAAATATACCCATATGCACATTTGTATGTTTTTATGTATGTTTGTTTGTATATACTCTCACATGTATGTATTTTTGAAAGATCGTAAACGGACAAGCTCTAAATTGAATAGAGTCAGAAAAGGTGTTAATGCCCTCAAGATACATAAATCAGGGATTCATATTTCTGGACCATCTTGGAAAACCCCAAATACATGTGAGTTTATAATTAGTAGAGAAAGACAAAGAAATAAGGGCAGTAAAAATGTATAACATATGTTCTGATACAACCAGCTCTGTGAGTGATAAGAAAAGCCTACAGGTCAGTCTGTGGTTAATACACAAGTGAAAAATGCAAGTAGAACTCCATACACAGCACAGTGAGAGCAAACCACAAGTACTCAGTAAACAAATCATTATGGAGCTTAAGAGGTGGCAGAAATTTTAAAGATCAAGTTTCACTTTCAGAGGTTTTTAGACTGTCTTGATTGAAGTCATTTCATTCCAACAAAAGTTTTGAAAATCTTTTTTGTGAAGTGTATTATGCATATATTATAAACATTCTGTTTTGGAAAGTCCTATAACTTACATGAAGTCAACCAATTAGAAGTCGAGAGTAGAAAAGAAGTTTCTCGAGTTCCACTGCAGTAGACTTTCTATCACATGAGGTAACTACTTCAAATAAAATCTCTCTCTCTCCTACAAGTTATCATTACATATTCATTACGTATTAAACAAAAAAGAATTTTAGCATATTGCAAGAAAAATAGTTATTCATTGTAAACTTATTTTGAAAGGATTTCTTTAGAGAAAAGAAGGTGAGGAAAGTTTCCCTATTTAACTAAAAGACCAATATAATCAAATTCCTCCATCTATGTTGGATTTTGGGGATCTTATCTATGTAGAATCTAAATTGTCCTGCCAGTCACAGTTAGGAACTGGGCTAAAAACTGCTGAAATCAATTTATGCCGTACCCACTTTGCTCCCTATCTTTAAAAGGATCCCTTCAGCACTGTGCCAGGAGAAAGCTTTATTTCTCTTTTCTGATACCAGTTTTCTTCGTGCTACAAAACTTTCAATCATCCTATGCCACAAATGTCTCCAAATTAATTCTTCTTTGAGTCACAATGATCTTTTTTTCCTCTTTAATTTCTCAAGTATACTATGCCATGGTATCTGGACTATTATTAATTTGAGATTACATTGCTATTTAGGAGAGGAGGAAAATGTCCAAATTGTCTTGGTTTTATGAAGTAATGGTGATAAAGGGATGGTGGTTTCCTTTTAATGTTTCTATTTGCAAAATGAACAAACAGTTAGTTAGGCCTTAAGTATGTGCCCTTAATCATTTTCCTCACTATTTCAGGAAATTCACAAGTCTACGAATCAAACAATAGGGTCTCAAATTGCCACAAATTGCCATATATATATTAAAAACACCAGAGGAATGTTTAATTTCATCAAATCAAATAAAAAATGAAGGAAAGTCAACTTAGTCAAATTAACAGTTGGCAATGAATTATTAAGAAGTAACAATATTACTAAAATGTTATAATTTCCTAAAAACTTTCACAAATATTATATCTTTTGGTAAAGCCAGGCCATTTTTCTGGCCTCATTTTACATGAGAAAAATGGGGTTAACAGAAGTCAACTGACTTACTAAAGATCTAATAATTGTTTTGATTAAACGAAGATCTAATGAGGAATACAGACATAAATAATTTGACTTTAATTCTGGCATTGTTTTCATTGCCTCAGGCTGCCTTATGTCCAGAGATTCAAATGGCATATGTTGTTGGCCCCACATTACTTAAGACTAGACACTCACATATATGATCATATAGTAAAACTAGATTTCATAAGTGTGACACAATTATTCATATGCTCTCTTAAAACATACAGAAGGTAGCAGCATCTCTTTGTGGGAGATGGCCAAGCGCAGCTCACCAATTAACATACTTTAAATCTAAGATGCCTTTTTTTATACCAAATGAAAAATAGCTTTCCAGTTCACTTAAATTGTTGCATACAGTTTCAGAGTTTGAGAAGAAAGAAAGAAATTTGTTGTTTATTTATAAGCACTTTTAAAGAAAAATAAGCAGAACTATGAAAAAACTGACATCCAAAATAGTGGGTTATCCTTTAAACTCACAGAAAATGACTCAAAACTATTTCTGTAAAATAAGTCTACAAAAATATTTCTGGAAACACAATAAAATATAAGAAGATCTCTAGTTAGTGTTTCAACATGATTAAAGAAGATATTGTATCTTAAAATATGGAGAATGTAATAATCAAGAGAAGACTAGCTAAAATCTCCAAAAGATTGTTTATATTAAAAGAAATAAATTGCCACTTATTAACTGTGATTAACGTAGCTGGGTAAATATTGTGGAAATTCTATCAGTAAAGTTAGACAAGATGGTTCAAGAAGTGGTCCAAGAAATTAGAATAAATTAAAATTAAAAAAATTACCCTTTATTTTTAAATTATCTTTATTTTTAATTACAGTTGATGTACAGTATTTATCAGCTTCAGGTGTACAACCTTGTGATTAGGCATTATATACCTTATGAAATGATCACCCCAATAAATCTAGTACCCAATACCAATTATAGTTATTACAATATTATTGACTATATTTCCTATGCTGTACTTTATACTCCCATGACTATTCTATAACTACCAATTTGTATTTATAAATCCCTTCACCTCTTCATCTATCCCATCAACCTCCCTCATATTTGGCAACCCTTAAATTGTTCTCTGTATCTATAAGTCTGTTTCTGTCCTGTTTATTTATTTGTTCTTTTAGATTCCACATATAAGTGAAATAATCTGGCATTTGTCTTTCTCTGCCTGACTTATTTCACTCAGTACAATACACCCTAGCTCCATCCATGTTGTAGATGGCAAAATTTCATTATTTTTTATGGCTGAATAAAATTCAATTGTATATATGCACTATTTCCTATTTATCTGTTCATCTATTGATACTTAGGTTGCTTCCATATCTCAGCTATTGTAAATAATGCTGCAGTGAACATATAGATATATGTCTTCCCTATTTAGTGTTTTAGGTTTCTTACGATAAAGACTCAGAAATGGAATTGCTGGGTCTTTTGTGTCCTGTTATATAAACTTTAAAACTTTGTTTTAAAGTCTGTTTTGTGTGGTATAAGTATTGCTACCCAAGCTTTTTTTTCCATTTCCACTTTTATGAAATAACTTTCCTCATTCCTTTACTTGCAGTCTTTGTGTCTTTCAATCTGAGGTGAGTTTCTTGTACATAGAATCCGTAAGGGTCTTATTTTGTTATCTATTCAGCCATCGGATGTCTTTTGATTGAAATATTTAATCCATTTGCACTTAAAGTAATTTTGATAAATTTGTATTTATTGCCATTTTATTATTTATATTTTATCTTATTCTTATTCTTAAGAAGACCCTTTAACATCCCTTGTAATACTGGTTTGGGGTGATGAACTTTTGCTTTTTCTTGTCTAAGAAGCTTTTTATACATCCTTCAATTGTAAATAATATTATTTCTGAGAAGAGTAATCTTGGTTGTAGGTTTCCTACTTTTCATCACCTTGAATATTTCTGGTCAGTCCCTTCTGGCCTGCAAAGTTTCTGTTGAGAAATCAGCCAACAGTATTATGGGAGCTCCCTTGTTGGTAACTAACTGCTTTTCTCTTACTGTTTTTAAGATTTATCTTTGTCTTTAAACTTTGGCATTTTGATTGTAAGGTGTCTTGGTGTGGCTTTTTAGGTTTATCTTCTTTGCGACTCTGTGCTTTATGGAATTGTATGTCTGTTTTCTTGAGAAGGTTATGAAATTTTTCATCATTACTTTTTCAAATAGGTTTTCAATTTCTTTTTCTCTTTTTTTTTTTCCTTTACCTCCATGATGTGAATGTTGGTATACCTGAAGTTGTCCCAGAGGTTCATACACTATCCCCATCTTTTTGGATTCTTTTTGTCTTTTTGCTGTTATCATTGGGTTTTCTCTGTTTCCTTATCTTCCCAATCACTGACTTATCCAATGTACTATTCATTCTCCATAATGTATCCTTCATTTCATTTAGTGTACTTTTTTTTCTTTCTGACTGATTCTTTATGTTCTCTATCTCTATTTCTATGTTTCCTGCCCCTTTTTTGATGTTCTCATTAAGCTGCTCTACTCTTCCCCTAAGTATACAGAGCATCCTTATAAATACTGCTTTTAATGTGCATCTGGTAGATTACTTATCTCCACTTTGTTTAGTTCTTTTTCTGGAATTTTGTTCTGTGCTTTCATTTTTAATATGTTTCTTTGTCTCCTCATTTGGCTGCCTCCCTGTATTTGTTTCTCTGTATAGGTGCAGCTTCTATGTCTCTTAGTCTTGGACATAAAGGTAAGACTCTCCACTAGAGGCCACTCATAAGGGCCTAATGGCACAGCATTCCCAATCACCTGAGTTGGGTACTCCAGGTGTGCCTCCCTACTATGTGGGCTGTGTACACCCTCCTGTTATAGGTGAGTCTTGATTGCTGTTGGCACATCAGTAGAAGGGATTTACCCCTAGTACCATCAGCTATAAAGACTGCCTGCAACCATCTTCAAGGATCTGCTGTACATGGGCCAATCCCACAGAGCAGAACTCACTTCAGCAGGGCTCTCTTGCTCACTGTGTCCACCCCTTGAGTGCATTGCTCATGGAGGTGGTTGGGTGGTGCTTTGGCATTGTCTGAATCTGTCCACGAGGTGTGCTGGCTCTGATGCCTCCTGGGAGGTGCAGGCCAAGGTCTGCCTCCATCTGGGCCATTCCTAGGGCTACCCAGCATGAGCTACAAAGCAAGCTTCAGGTGGCTGCTACTTGTACTAGACTTAGAGGTATCTGGCAGAAGCAAAGCTGCAAACCAAGACCACCTGTTGCTAGTGCAGGGCCTTAGGTCACGAGGTATGGAGTATGCAGAGGCCAGATACTGCTTGTTTGAGATATTTTAGGAAAGTCAGCAGCATGAACCAAGATAGTATGTTTGCATGGAAAAGCAAGTTGGGTGGACCTGGAATTTGAGAGAGGTGGGGTCACCAGGGCTAGGTAAACCATATTAGCCAGGTCGATGGTGCCTACCTGCTGGCTCTATGGAGGAAGGGATCAGAAAAGGATCAAAGGTCTCTGCTAGAACTTCTGTCTAGGGGAAATCTGCACCTATAGACCTCAACCTGGTTCCAGACAATTCAGTTCTGACCCATGTGTTCCTGATGCCTTTCAAACCGCTATCCCCATGGTGGAGCCCATAAAGAGTGAATTCAAGTCCATGTGGACCCTCAGAGGAACACATGAGACTCCAGGAGGCTTCATCTCACTCAGACACAATCTCCACTAGTTTTCACAGCCAGAAGTTATGGGGACTTTTCTTCCCAGCATTGGAACTCTGGGCTGGGTGGCCTGGTGTGGAGCTAGGAGGCCGGACTCGTTAGTGGGGGACCAATGCCACTGAGAAATCCCTCCTGATTTTTAACTGCCACAAGAAGGTGTGGGATCAGCCCATTTTTGCATCTCTGTCCCTCTTACCAGTCTGTATGTGGCTTTTTCTTTACATCTTTAGTACACCTTCTGTTCAACTATATTTCAGGTGGTTCTTAATGGTTGTTGTTCTGTACTTTAATTGTAATTTTGATGTGGTTGTGGAAGGTTCTGCATACCATGTTTACTTACTTATATTTCCATTTTGACTGCAAGCCTATAAAAATACTTTTTAAATGAAGAACTCCATGCTAAAGGTAACTAGGAGAAGAGAGCTATAACATATAAAGCAAATACACAACATATGCTTTCAAATCCACAAGAAAAAAAGGACAAAAAAGTGAAATGGCAATTTACAGACCAGCAATCCAATAGCTGACAAATATATGTATATATGATCAACTTTTGCATGGAAATAGAAAATGAAACGTAAATTATATCTTGCTTTATATACATCCTAGTGCTATTTAATGTATAGTGGTATTTAAATAAATAATGTCAACCTTTAGCAAATATGAGAAAGTGAAACCTTCATGAATTACTGGTAGCAATATCATTTGGGATGACAATTTTCGTGAGAATTCAGGAAATATATCTGTGAATTTAGTATGCATATAAATCAAGAATCCCACTATTGTATATGTACAGCCAAGCAATTCTGCCACTAGACCAAAGGAGACATGGGAATATGTCTTAGCAAGATGTTCATGGTAGTGCGTAGCTGATGACCCTAATTAGAGGAATGAATATTTGATAAATATATACTATGAAATATCATGCAGCAGACAGAAAACAATTAACAATATAAACTCCAGAAATTTTAACATAGAGTTATTAAATGAAAAATTTAAGAAATTATAAGTTAAAAGATGACAGATATCCAGAAGTGATAATCTAAATATATGATTTTATTTTCTACCTATATTTCAGAGCAAAATAGATAAAGCAAAAATATTTACCAATAAAAGAAATATTTCTGAGCTACTTTGGTCAATCAAAACAGCTTTACAAAAATATAATATAACACATAAGACTGACAGGTTATACAGCAAACAACCTCTAGGTTCAGTGTCTAATCCAATTCAAGTTTATTTCTTGCATACACAAATCTGCTACAATATGGACAACATTGCCAGAAAACTGGCCTCCCTAAAGTAGCTGAGCAATCCAGGCTGCTTCTGTATTGAAGTACCCCACCTCAAAGTGAGCATCCACAGTTTCTGTGGTAGGGAAATAAAGCCCAGAAAATCACAGAGCAGCTCTTATACGTAAATACACGTCCCTTCTGCTCTTGGCCCATTAACTAGAACTGGCAGCATGGTCAATTATCAAGAATGCTAGGAAATAATAGATTCCATATGTCCAGCAAATGAAGAGGAACAGATATACTAGGGAGCACAAGCAATATTTCTTCATTTGGTATATAAATCTCTTTCGTGTCTATACTCAGTAACATAGTTCAGACAAATCTGTAGTTTGAAAATTAATGATTGTGCATTTACGCTAATTCATCCAGAGTGCAGGTGACTACGCAGAAGAAAGACAATCCTCAAATCAGAGCTCTGTAGATTATGGGTATACTCTAGATGCATATACTTATTTATTATGTGAAGTTTAGGAAATTAATATATTTATTTGGGTCACAATTTCATTATTGTGAATATAATAGCTTATATAATTATACTGTTTTGCGTGTTTTTCCTGTCAAGCATTCTAATGTTTTGCAGATATAGCTTATTTAATCCTCACAATAACCTCTGAGGTTCCATTAAGGATGATATTTTTCAGTTGAGGACACTCAGACAGGTAAAGGTTAAGAAATATATTTGAAGAATGAGGACTACAACCCAAGCAGGCCAACACCAAAGCTCATGTTTTAATCCTAGCATGTGCTCTTCCTCCTACTAGTGGTATTCTATCCTCTTCATTTCATGTGTTTGATTAGAATATCAAATGAGATTATAAAAAATGATACATTGAAAAGCCCTGTGCAAAAATAGATGGTTCCCAAAAATCATCTACCCTTTTCCACATTTCTCTGTTTGAGATATAAAATCCAGTGTAAACTGTGACATTTCCTTGTTATATCTTAAAATATATATTATATATTTTTCCTAATATAGGTAGAAATTATTCTCACTATAATCCTTTTAAAATACATACACTGATGGATCAAAATATGACAGAAACTGAAGAATTATGAAAGCATAATATTATTTGATTTCTACATTTTCAAAATCTCTTCTACAATGTATGAAAATATTTATTTTTTAAAATGTGGAATAATAAGGTTACAGATTAACAATATGAAAATATGACTATTTCACCTATAATTATATAATTTTTCATTGTTTGAAAATGAAGCAATTCTTTCCTGAGCTCATATCTTTCTCATAATATCTTGTTAAAGATAAGCAGTAACAGCAACACAGGCTAGAACATTCTGGTTCTTCTCAGCAGTTTCCGCTCAGTCTTTACATTCAGTAGGCACATGGCTGCTTCCACAGTTACCTCAGGCAATGCTTCCCCATGGCATCCCTGGGATGTCCTAACCTCCACCTTTTTTTTCTTTCTCTTTATTGACAGCCACTCAACCACTCAGCTGTGGCCACATATTTTAGGTTTGTTATAGCAGCACCCCACTATTAAAATTTTGTATTAGTTAGAGTAATGTCATTTGCTGTAATAAACACATAAAATGTCAGTGGCTTGATATAATGTAACTACATTTCATGTATAAATAACGATCTAGTGCAGGTATTCCAAGTTTTAGGCACTGGGGTCTGATCTGGACTCAGGATGACTCAGACAATGTCATATTTAATATATGAGCCAGGGTTTCTCTGCACATTGACATCTGGCCAAGAGAGAGGAAAACAAGATGTTTGGAGAAGATACATTCTTCTTCTTAACTAACAGGGTCTAAGGGTGGCATACATCATCTTTTGTAGCATTCCCTCAACAAAAACAAGACACAGACCCTAAATTCAAAGAATATTGGGAAATAAAATCATTGTCTAAGTAGACAACACCAAGCAGTAACACTATGTTACAGAAGGAGAAAAAATATCATCGTTGGACAACCATCCATTTCTGCTACACAGAGACGGTGATACACTTAGTTCTCCATGGCTGTCAGCTATTTTTGATTGACTATTGCTATGATGTTTTTAGTGTAGCATCCACTTACACTTGCATTTCTGCCCCCCAGGATTACCTTCCTCTAACTCAGTAATTATTCCTTTATTTGTCCACGTTTCAATACTTGAGAAACTTTAATGAATACCAAAATCTGGAGCTAATCGGTCACTGGGTTAAGGACATAAGCATATTATTTTGAAAAAATCTTCCCTGAGTTTCTAATTGGCTACCAGAGTTGATGTTCTATTGCTTAGTAAGTTGTGGGAAATCAGAACTTTTGTATTTACATAACTCCTGAGCAGATATTTTAGTCAGTACTCTGCTGCCTCTAATGTAGCCTTTCACTTACTTTGCAGCTAATTTGTTGTGCAACTCTGTTGCTTCTTTATTGGTGGCAGCAGAAAAGTGGATGTGGGTGTAACACTAAAAAGTGGATGTAACACTAAAAAGAGTTACAACTCTGGCGTTCTGTATGGGTGTGTAGGCTTAATACGTCACATCTTGGAACTGGTTTCAAACCCTCCAAGTTACTTTGTAAGATTTAAATTTTTTTGTTTTTTTATAGAAGGACACAATACATGACACAAGTAATCTGGACTTGCAGAGGGGGCAGTTGCTGTATAGCAATCAGGTTTCTTATGCTCCCTGAGGACTGGCTGATGTAAATAATGTTATGGATTTAGGGGCCATTCCTTAGTTACCTGTGCCTGGTCCATGCCGCAGGTAGGGCAGCAGCATAGAGGCTCCACTGTGAGAGCCCTGTGAAGGTGTTTGGGATGTAGAGTTAATCAGCGGCTCAAGAAGAAGAACTGACTGGCTTCCAGCCAGGGCTTTAAATTTAGGTCAAGATAGCATTTCACAAAAAAATCTATATCACAAATTGACCCTATGATGTCTTGACAGAAGTTTTGATCTCTAGTATTTCAAGTATTTCAGTGGCCTGAATAATAGAGGATACTTCCAGAGAATAGCGTATACGATGCCCTAAATAGTGTAAAAAATGTATTGGCAGAGTAAAAAGGAGGGGGAAAAAGTGAAATATAAGTAATCCTTTGTAAGCCAGCCCACAAACAAATTCCCACTTACATGGCATTAGCTAAGAAGACAGATCTGAAATTTCTAGGGTCTCTAACAATATCTTCATATAGTTGTCAAGTGTGTTAAAAGTATTAGTTATGTTTTCGTGACAATATCTTGCTGTATCCCTTGGGTCAAGCTGGCAAGTCCTGAAATTGTATTGTTGGAGGATAGGAATGTATAGTTCGGTAAGTTAGTGTATTTAAAAGTTAGTGGTATCTTTTTCTTAACTAGGAGGAAGGGATCATTGTGATGGTCATGGTCAGAGACAAACAGTGAAAGGTTTGGTGGAAAACTGGAGGGACAGACTAATAAATCGTGCTGGTGAGTAATAGATCCTTTCACCAGAAGGATGGACTCACATGAGACAGTTACCCTCTGGGAAAAGCAATAATCTTCATTGCTTTTTTAGAGTGGCACAGACAGTTGTATCTGCTACTAGATTTTCCTTTATGCATGGCAGTGTAGGGGTATATGTTTTGACAAATAAGGAGTATACCAGATCATGGGATAAGCAAACAGTGAGTTCAAAAAATGTGATAGAATCTGTAATATTGATGGAATAAAAGTAATAATTGTCCCATGACATATCTGTCAGTCATTAGGAGAGGTAGGCCCACGGATATTGCTGGGACACTCATCTAAGTGTCTGGAGTGAAGTTCTCCCCAGTGCAGGGAGAAAGTTATCCCCAATGTCAAGTACTTGGGCTGAAGTATTGCCATCTGAGGCAACATCGTCGCTAGTGATGAGTTCCAGAGCCAGGTGAATCCCATGTTATCTGTGATATGGGGTCGAAGTACTCTTCCCAAGGGGCTATTCATTCAGTTTGATGTAGGTCATGTTTTTGTGACTCTGGTGTTATAGCAAGGCTGGCCTACATTTGGAATTTGAAGGCAACATTGGGTCTGGAGGCTTGATTTGTGGATATCTTTTAAGTCAATGAGTTCTGTGGCTGTACAGCTGGCAAAAGTGATGTGTCACTGCCATAATCTGTGACACTCTCATAATTGAACAAAACCATTGGAACCTGACTAGTAAATTTAAAACTCCAGCGAAGTATGGCTATACCTACAAGCTCTCAACAATTCATATGATTTCACCTATAATTGGAACCTAATCAACAAAACAAGCAAACAATCAAAACAGAACAAGAGAAAAGGAAGTAAAGAACAAACTGACAGTGACCAGAGGAGAGGAGGAAGGGGAATAATAGTGGAAAGAAGAGGCAGGGTCAAGGAACATGTATGAAGGACCCATAGGTATAGACACCAGGGTGGGGACTGACTGTGGGAGTGCGGGGTGGGGCATGGGAGAGCAATGGGGGAAAAATGGAACAACTATAATTGAGCAACAATAAAAAAATAGTAACAGTGAGAGAGGTACTTGTAAAGCATATCTTCGAGCCAATAATTTTTAACTATTTAAAAGAGTTCATTTAACTCTGTAGATTAAAAAAAGTCTTTGAAAACAACTATTAAAGTTTTATATATTTTTTTACTCCTACTGCTACTGTTCCCTTCTATCCTTTTTTCTTTCTTTGTTCCTTTTTTAAATTGTTGTCCAATTACAGTTGTCCCCATTCCCCCCCACTACTCTCTCCCACCTTCCCCACCCCACCTCCCACCTTCAATTCCCCCACCCCATTGTCTTTGTCCCTGGATCCTTTACACATGTTCCTTGATGAATAAATAAAGGCTCTCAACATCAAGGTCTTGCCATAATGTAAAAGATGATAGGGATTGTGCTGAAAATGGGTTTTGAGTCACACTGACTGCTTTCGGTATATGCTGTTAACAAAATAAAGGATTGTTTATTAAGTAAAACATCTGTGGCTGAGATGGCCAAGATTGGACCTCTAGCCTTAGCTTGTTATCAGCCCTCTAATTTAGCTTATTGTTATGGGTCCTTTGTCTCAGCTGTCAGTTCATTTGGTGACTGGCAAACCAGCAAGGTTTTGGGGCTGCAGGGCTCTCATTAGCCACACTCAGTGGCATGTGGGACTCAGCATTTGCCATGCTTCGTTGAAGAAAACGATCGGACTCAGAGTAACAAGACCTATACCCAAATTTTGTGAATTTTGTGTAGTTACACTTGACAGTCTTGCTGTTTCATGTTGATTTTCCTGACTAAGGAGGAGCTTTCATTGTTGTGGCATATGGTATTGATTCCATTATTACCTTCAAACATGATTTTAATTTACTAAGTAGAGTCTTTTCTTTTTCTTCTGTGTTGTCCATATTATCTTTGTAAATGGCCCTGAGACTCCAATTTTAGTGTCCTACAGAATATCAAAGGGAGAGCCTGAATTATCTACCCTTTATAATCTGAATATTGAAAAAGGTTTTGGCTAATGTGGAAAGTTTTGGACACTCTGTTAAAATAGTTAATGCGGTCCAATTTAAATAACAACTTGACCTTTAGATTCAAAGATATCATATATAAGGGCTATGATGAATGGCTCTCCCATTACATTTCCATATGACAGCCCCATTTTACCTGTCCTTAAACATAGAAACAATGAGTGATGTCTCACAGTGGGTTACTACAACTTCCGTGCTGTGTCTTATCCATTAAGGCCCTCATACCCAATATCATATAAATGAATTTACTAATTTCATCAAATCAGCAACTTATACTATCCTGCTATTACATATTTGGCTTATATGTGCTATTCAGTGCCTACTTCCATAGGTTGTCTATCACTTTGAAGAAGACTGAAAGATCAATTATAAAATTTTGGCACTATATGAGGTTCCTTCCTCAAGGGGACACAGCCTCCCTTTCCTTCAAAGGGCTTTGGGTCTATAACTTGGCTCAATTTGGGAATTGATTGAGGGTTCATGACTCTGTTTTTATTATTCAGATTAGACTTTAATTCACTTGACTTAAAACTTTTCTGTTTATACACATTAAGTAAGAATTTAGTAGACCTCCTATATACTTAACATTTAGGAACACCATGATCAACCGGCCAACACCACAGGTCTGAAAACATAAGACTATTCTGGTTGCTGCTTTGACACTGCTGTCCACTAGGGTAATCATGCCAACCTTCCCTTTGGTGGCTGAGTGTTGCCACTTGACCTCTGATATCCCAGGATCCAATTATTCTTACTGCATTTTGATTTCCCAATCCAGTGATTACAGTTTCCACTGTAAATTCTGGCCCACAGAGAACAATCACAGAGCTCTTCATAGATGCTGGGGCTCCACTCAAAAATTTACTTCTCAGTATTGGTGAAAGGTAAGTCTTCTGGACAGTCCCAGTGTGGGTGAGTGCATAGTAAATGACAAATCCACTCCAACATTTCAATAGCCCTACATTTTAGATTCTTTCAGTAACATTAAACTAAAGTAGGTCCAGCATTTTCAGCTCACTCACTGTGAGCCATCTTTCAGTCCATGTTTTAGCTAACCAAACAAATAAACTATTGGAGCTCTTTCTAACTCCCTGAGGCATAATATTAAATGCAGAATCTCTGCCTAGTGAGCCCATATCAATAAATTCAACCAAACCAATGTTATGGTCCTCCCACCATTATCCCACATGTTTAGTATCCATTACCATATACATCTGTGTCCTCCCTGAAATTCACACATTGAAGTCCTAAGCCCTGTATGATAGTATTTCAAGATGGAGCCTTTGGTAAGTAATTTGAGTCAGATTACATTATAAGAATAGGTCACTTGTGATGGAGTTAGCGGCATTCTGAGAGGAGAGAAAAAATCAATCTCCCTCTCTTTCTCTCCCCCTCCCTCCCACACCCCTCCTTCCTTCTTTCCCTCCCTCTCTCTCTCCATGTGAAGACATAGTGAGAAGGTTGCCACCTTCAAACTAGGAAGAGAGCTTTTACCAAAACCTAACCAAGTTTGCACCTTGATCTCAAACTTCTAGCCTCCAGAACTGTGGGACATACATTTCAGTCTTTAAGTCACCTAGTCTATAGTAATTTTTTTGTGGCTGCATATAAAGCATATCCAAGAAAAGTTATGCATTAACACAATTCATGTAAATACATGTACTTTTTTGCCCTGTCAGATGAGCTGGCCTAAAAGATACAACCCAGAAGCAATGAGCACACGTAGTCCCCAGATCTTGGCCTTTAAGACCACTCTTCAATAAAGTTACTAGGGATCTCTGAAGAAATGCCTGATTCCAAGATTAGGAAATGAAATACAACATGAGTCTAGAGCAACTTGTAGTGCCAGAATACAAGAAAATGTCAAAAAAACACACAAATACCAAAATGAAAAAGTACTAAAGAGCAAACAATTTAATGTGGTTGGTATTCTGGAACCCCAAAAAAGACTAAATAAAACTAAGAAAATCTAAATAAACTAGGGACCTTATTTAATAATAATGTATCAAGATTTGTTTCTTAATTATAACAATGTAGTATATTAATATAAAATGTTAATAATAAAAGTTAGTGTGTAGTATATAATTCTGTAGTCTACTCTCAATATTTGTGTCAATCTAAAATGTTCTAAACATCAAAATATATTTAAAAATATGTACTCAGTCATGTGTTTTTTATTTTCATGTTTTTTTAAACAGAGTTCTCTTCATCATACTCTATTTTGTTTGATACCTTCACCCAAAACAAAGGTTCTCGAAGTATGGTCTTTGAGCCAGCCATATAATTATTAATTAAGAACTTATCAGAAGTGTAATTTCCTGCATCCCACTCCAGAGTTACAAAATCATAAACTCTGAAGTTGGAACAATTTGTGTTTTATCAAGTTTCCCAGGTTATTCCAGCACATGTTAAAATTTTCAAACCACTATCCTATATTGTTATATATTTGTCCTTAAGGATAAAAATAACTTTAAAAATAGCATAGTTATTTAAGGATGCAAACACTTTAGATCTAAATCTAAATACTCCAACACCAAGCAAATACTTATTAAGAAAACAATAATGATATTTTAATCATCCAGAATCTTGATAAACAATGATTTAATACTACAAAATATGTTGGGAGAATTTTCATTAAAAAATCACAAGTTAAATATTATGGCTCATTTATAAATCAAGAAGGGAAATCAGAAAAATTAAATGACTTGGTCAACAAATTTGACAGGACTTTGGTTAAGATTGCAGATGTTTATTAGAAAAGAGAGCCATAAAACTCTCAAATAGGTGTTCTTGTTATTACACCATTTGCTTTTTCTATTTTTTAAAAAACTTGAATACACAACACCATTAAAAATTGATGAACCAGAAGTTTAAATCTGTGTTCAATCACTTTTGCTCTAACTAAATTATTAAAATCACTAAGTTTCAGTATCTTCATCTTTAAAATAAGGCTGATAATATTTTCTTATCACACCAGTCTCTCACAGAGAAGGATTTTAAACATTAGAAGACAAAAATTAAGTTGTTATACTTTTGACTCCTTTACCAGTTCTTATCACCAGGTTAATGGGCCTTGGTTGTCAGGGTTACATCTCAGTTTCTTCACAAACATGGGGACTCATGAAATGTAAACAAAGAGTGAAAATGGGGGAAAGAGAGGCACATATTAGATGCATTCTAGTTCTATTTCTTATTTCTTTGCAGATAGTAGGGGATTCTGATCAGGTCTGTTGCCTGACATTACTTAGGTCTATTGGCATGGATAATCTGAAACTCTCAAATTAAGCAACTTCAGTGTAATCTGGAAGTATAGAAAAAAACTATATTGATCTATTGCATAAATTTTAAATATATTTTAAAGTCAACTTAGATGTATATTTAATACATTTATTAGGGTATTAAAGACATGGTAATTGTTAGTAATGCAGAAACTGAGTAGAGGAATAAGAAAATGGAATAATTATAAGCCAATCATCTTAATTAATACTAAAAACAGAACACTCAATAGCAAAGATTAGAACTGATCCTATGCAAATTAATTTAAATGACTTACATGAGATTATAGTCAAGAGCCAGAAAATAATACAAGCTCATAGTTTGATCTCAAGAATGTAAATTTAAGCATGAAATCACACCATGACTCTAATATCTTTGATGTGGTTGTTTGATAGAAAGAGCTTTAAAGAGATTACCTTAGCTTTTGAAATCTCTCATTTTTTAAACAAGGGGAAAGAATGACATGGTTTGACTTTTGATCTAACAGATATAGGTTATAGTTTCCTTCAAAAATTCACCATGAGGAAGTTCCAGAAGAAATCAGTACCATGACCATTACTAGACATGTTTCATAGGTGTGGCTGTCATGGTTCCATCAGGGAGGCTGAACTGCTAGGTGAGGAAGAATAAGCGACTTATTATGAAGATTACACCTTGGCCAATTTGTGGGAGGTCCTGAAGAACTCTAAGAAAGCTGTTTCTTCATTTTTTTAAATTGTTGTTAAAGTACAGTTGTCTGCATTTTCCTCCCACCACTCCCCCCTGCTGCCCCAGCCATCCCCACCTCCCTTCCCTCATCCCACTCCCCTTGGTTTTGTCCATGTGTCCTTTATACTTGTTCCTGAAAACCCTTCGCCCTTTTCCCCTCGTTATCCCCTCCCACTTCCCCTCTGGTAATTGTCAGTTTGTTCTCAAAGTTGTTTGAGGACAACTTTTCTCAAACAAACAAAGTTGTTCCAGTCTGGAAGTATCCCTAGAGTTACTATGGGGAAGAAAAGCCAGGAGAAAGGAAATAAAGCTTACAGGAACCAGGGGAAACCATGAAAATCGGGCACCTTCAAGAAAAACTTCAACTCACTAGGACAAACAGGAATCACACCTATATTTCAAAGCCTCCAAGTTTTCAGATCTGCATAGTATGCGGAAGAATCTGATACCTTTATCAGAGTACTACCCCCTCATTTGGCCAAGGGCTCACAGAGGATAAAGGAGATGAGGCCCCAGGGCCTGTCCACACCAACAAAGTTACCCAGGACACCAGCACAGCGTGGCAAGCTTTGGTGCTGCCTGGACCTCAGTACTTGACCTTCAGAACACGATGGCTGTTGCTTCGCTCCTGCCTTCCAAATTTTGTGTGGTTTCTCTTGTGGTTAACCTTTCTTTACCCAGAACTATGTGGAGAAAGAAATTCTGAAAAACATAATTCCATCTTAACTACTTGCCAGTATAAAACCACCATAACAAGATTTTGATAAGCCCTTTCCGAATAATAGAAAGCCTAACACGAAAAGAGGTAATAAAGCAGTGGAACAGTCTCCATCCACTCAGAATCAGATGATCCATCCTTGCACCCTTCCCTCCAACATTTTCTGGTTAGGTGACTTCCTTGAAAAAGTCACTTCAGCCTTCCCGAGACTATTTCTTCATATGTTATCCAAGTACAACATCATGCATTTAGTAGCCCGGCTATGAACATCAAATGAGATCAGGTATATAAACCCTAGTACCATTTCTTACTCATAGTAAGTGCTCAATAAGTAGGAACTATTAATCATGTGACCAATACCCAAAATAAGCCTTGAAACATGGGACACATGAGTTTCATACAGAACTTCAGCTTCAAGTTTAAGGTGTGCATGACGTGGCATTCATCCAAATATTTAACTGAACTACATCAACACAGTGATATGGGATAAGTTCTATATGTCAGTCAAAAAACAGCCATATGATCTCAATCTCTATAAAAGGAAAAGCTATCACAGAAATAAACTGCTATTTATTTTAAGGTTAAAATTAAGGATAAAGGGACCAAATATTTCCAGAAGAAAAATGAAATTTTATAAGATTATCATCTCTAATTATGCCTAAGAATTACAATTGAAAAAAATTATCATCTTCTGGGATAGCTGTGGTGGATGAGTTATTAATTATCCCAAATTTCCTTTGTATAAAGCATAATGAGGACTTATATTTATACTATTACCATTAACCTTGATCTTCAGAGTATTATCCTTCTAACTTTAAGTACAACAGTGAAAACATTAATGAATATTCGTATGCAAACTTGTCTTTTACAATTGTTATCTTGACACTTTTTCTTCATGGACCCATCCTTGCTTCTGTGCTTCAAAAGTGTCTCTGTTATACTTCTCAATCTCTCCAGAGAAGAAAGAATAGATGGTTTGTTTGATCACTAGTGAGTGCTAAAACTGATTGAAATATATATTGAAAAATGAAATTGTCTCTAATATATGTATTAACTATCTTTTATATGTGTTATGTATAATTATAAATTATATTTTATATATGTGTAACATATCTATATATAATTATACTTTACCAAAGTTATGCTCCGAGTTCAATAATCATGCCCATGACTTCATGGTTCATTACATTCTGTGTTATCAAGAAGTCAACAGTTTTGCCCATGATCTGTAATTGCATCTGCAATTCTCCATGCATGTCCAAATAAATGAAGGACAGAATTATACACTCGGAAACTCTGTATCAGAACTGGGAATTTTATGGAAATGAAATTACTGAACTCTGACTGCTAAATGTTCTTTATATAATGCAGCACAAAATATTGAATATTTTGTGTTTAATAAGAATATGATGACATTAAACTGGAGAGACAAACAAGAAAAGATTACTTACCAAAAAAAGTCTGTCACACAAATAGAAAAGGGCAGTTTTTCACAGATTCAAAAATCTAAAAGAAGGAGGAGGCTACTATATATTTAGGGAAATTCAATATCAGTCATCTCAGGTTACTTTGAACTAAAGATATTTAAAAAACCAGCAATTATCCAGTAGCTGACTATTCATCTAGTTTCATTAATAGTATAATTGAGTGAGTTTGCCAATACAAGAATCCCATGTCTCTATAAACAGTGGTACATTGAATTTTTATGCTTCCTTTCAATTTTCCTTCCTCAAACCATACTTTGGGCATTATTGAAATCAATACACTAGTATTACATAATATAATCTTAAAACATTGTGTGAACATTTTTTT
>PVKM010019238.1:0-24382 GCA_004027735.1 Carollia perspicillata | reverse complement strand
TTTTTTTTGTATTGTTTTAAGCTTTTGGCCCTTGGGTGGTATTTTAAAATCTGCTCAGTGAAATATGGTTACTGTTGATATTAATCACGATTAATAATGACTTGGATATTAGAGTTGTGCTTAGAAGGAACTTCATGTTCACCCATTCCTCTTACTGATGCTACATTCTATTCTCTTCCTCAGCTAAATTTAACTTTGCTTCTCAAGTGCCCCTGAATTCTTTTTGGAATATAAATACTCAAATGGAAAAACCCTGATATTTTTAATAAGCCTGTTGTGACATCTGTCTCACCGAACCCTCTGGTTCCCTGAATTCTGGACTGCTTTTTCCAGTTAGGTCACTAGGGATTCGAACATGGACCTGTTCCCTCTTTGCCCCTCTTCCGATAGTGACTGCCTCAGAGCAAGCCCTGAGCGGTGCCCAGAGAGCCCGTGTTGACAGCCTGATGGTTGTCTTAGTGACTGACGTAGGTCCTCAGCCGGGCTCATCACTTGTGCGTCCAAGGCAGTTTCCATGGCTCGTCTAATTTGAACCAGACATAAAACAGTTCAGGCCATCCTTCCCCTTCTGACCTCAGAGGAGAAAGTCAATGTTGCTAGACTCTTCCTCTCCTGGTTAAATACACAGTTTTAGTTCCTTCAGCCTCATGGCACTTGAATAATTCTCTCCCGAGGGCTGGCCCAGAAGTCCGAATGGCGACACCCTTCACACAAATAGCCCGACTCTCTGCAGCAGGAGGGTTGTGAGAACAAAAGGTGAGGTGTGCTTGTACGTGGGGTGGCAGATGTGTCCCAGGAAAGGGGTTGGGGGACCGTGGTTCCGTCTCTGCTGTTCGTAGGCTTCCTCACGTGGTTTTCCAGGTCGTAGCAACCTGGGCAATGGGCCTGTTGGGCACAGCGGCTTTTATGGTGATACGAAGCATAAGGAAAGCATCTGTGAACAAGGAGACACGAGCAGTTGTGTCCATCATCTATGAAGTAACTGTGTAACTCCTATCAATACTGCTAACCCTGTAATCTTTCATACTCCACTTTATGCAGCTCTCTTTGATTTCATTTTCATCAGGGGATCTAGTACAGGACCTGACCCTTGTGGAATTTTGACTTGTTCAGTGATTCGAATGGTCCGAGTTGGAGGGGTAACATAGTGCAGCATTTTATAATTCGTATTCAAATATGCGTTCATTATACCACATTCCCAGATCATGTTTTATTATTTGGGTTGGTTTTTTTTTTTTTTTTTTTTTTTTTTTAGCAACAGAAGGATGGGTTTATTTTTTTTCTCCCTAAGTTTTTTCTTTTGATTATAAAAGTTATACATGCCAATTTTAGAAAATAAATATAGACAAATATTAAAGTTAGTCATAATTCAGTTATCTAAAGACAAGCATTACAAATCCTTTGGTGAACTTTCTTGGGCTTATTTATATATCTATATCTATATATATATATATATATATATATGTTACTTAAATTTATAAGGTATATACACATGTGTTTTTATCTTGAATTCTAAAACTAGGCCTATTTGCCCCCAATCATGTTCAGTAGGATACCCAGTATAAAAATGTTCTTTTTTTTTTAATGAGTTCATGGTCAAATCAGTTAAGAAGTCTCTTATTTTAATAAAGTTAGTACTGTTGGTTTGCTTTTTTTTTTAACTGGAGTTTTCATGGAGCCTTTAACATATTAGCATGTATTAGCATGTCCTGAGGGAGATGAGACGTAGTGTGTCTCTGCCCTATTAATGACAGAACCCTCTTCCCGTGAGTAAATAGCCTGAAGAATTGGAAGCCCGGTCTGGGAAACGTTGACAAGCATTCCCCCTGCACACGAGACATCCGCTGGTTGTCCACCTCGCACACTCCCTCTCCTGGGTGATGAGTTGTTTAGTGTCAGGTCATGTTTGATGATCAGCTGACCAGGACCAGATCACAGCGGACAGTATTGATGAGTACATTTTAAATGTGTTTTCAATGGATATTGACATGCAAACTAGTACATTAAAAACACTGATGGGCTTTATCGAGTCTGGTCCATCGATGCCCTGGGGCCAGGCATGGATGCTCTCACAACACCCCTGGTGAGTGGGTGGGCTCCAGCTCCTTTTCCTTGAAGGTGCTAGTTTACTGCACTTCAAACACTTCCTCTTTTTCTTCTGACTCGGATTCACGGTTACCTTTCTACTTCTTACCTTCTTGCTTTAAGCTCCTCAAACCTAGCTCACTGGCATTAAATAATTGCTATTGCACACATTCAGTCATATTCAAGTGTGAAAGATAAACACTCACACTTATGTATTTTTTATTTTGCCACCTATTGGATAATTTCACCACTTATCAATAATTCCATCATGTAACTTGCTCCATAATTTCTTTTTCTGTGAACCCTCTTCTGTCTTCAAGCTTTCTGCTAATTTTTCATGTTTTCTTTCACCCTTGGATATACAAAGTGTATTCTAGCTTTAGCAGGCCTTTGAAATATAATTTTATTTACTGAACTTTTTTAGCTAGGAGGGTAGGTACAAGACAAGTGTTATTCTCTGTTTTGAGTCTTACTTTGCCAAACAGGCATATTTTAAATTGTGTTCTGCCCTGGCCAATGTGGCTGAGCTGATTGGAGCGTTGTCCTGTAAACTGGAAGGTTGCGGTTTTGATTCCTGGTCAGGGTACATACTGAGGTTGTGGGTTTGGTCCCCGGTTGGGGCACAAATGAGGGGCAAGTAACCAGTGTTTCTCTCTTCTCTCTCCGTCCCTTCTACCCCTTTAAAAAAATCAATAGGCATGTCCTAGGGTGCAGATAGATAGATAAATAAATAAATTGCTTTCTTATATCTAAATGCAACTTTATCCTCATATATTTTGTATCCATAACTTTCCTACTCACTTGGTTAATTTCAGGGCAAGTTACTTAAATCGACTTTCAAGCCAGTGTTGTCTTTTTCAGATAGTGAACGTTTGGAGGGCAGGAACTAGATTTATCAGCTCCGTGTTTCCCGCTCCTTCCTGGTTTTTGTTACAGGGGGAAATTGAGTCTAAAAAGTTACGGGCTGATTCGTAAAGCTTAGGTTATCAATGACATGGCACGGAGAGGTTTGTGTGTGTGTGGTTCAGGCTAACTTGGAAGAGTGAGATGTCCCTTTATCTGAGATGTTACTTGTATGTAATGTGAGTGAGTTTTAGGAAGCCCAAGAAGGAATATAAAGAGAATAGTTTGCTTTATTTGGTTATCTTATTTAATTTAATGTTCAAGCACTGAAGTCAAACTTCTGTTTTAAAACAAAGTTTTCTATTATATTGTAAAGTAAGAATAAAAATACTTATGGGTGTTCTAAATCTGTCTATGCAGCTTCATAAACTGTTTACGTTGACGTTTTCATAAATGCCCTTAAGATTGTGCACTGTAGTTCTCAGTTAGAGCAGTTCATTAGTTGTCAAAACTCCTGTTGCCCTGAAGTAGAGAGAGCTGGCTCTGCGTTCGAGGTCAGGCCAGCTGAGGAATCTCGCTGGTGTGGGAGTACGGGAGTATCTGACGAGGAATGCTGCACGGGTTCAGTGAATGTCGCATATTGTGTTACGAATTATGTCAGGAAAGAAACTGTAGTTGTTGGTGTTTCTCTGTTTTGTTTTGTTTTGTTCTTCCCACATCTTTCAGTGTAGCCTTTCAACTATTCTTTGCGCCCTTGGCATAAGGAAGGTGGTTCCCATGCTGTTCTCTTCATGTGGTTCCTTGAATTATTTATTGTTTTCACTTCCTTACCACCTATTCATTTCTTGGAAAAATTATTTTTTTCACTTTTTCTTTGTTGGTTAATTAATGGTATCAAGTAGGTAAATAAGGAAGATAGCAAATGAGCACTTTCATATATTATCTGGAATTTAGGGGAGAAAAGTCACAAGTAGAGATTTGGAAGTAACTACATAGGTATTTAAAGCTGCAGGTACCTATAACCTCACCAGAATACCTGCTACCATGTACATATCTCCTCAAGTAATTTCATTATCCTGTGTTTATTCAGTCGCACAGACAACTGTGGTCCAACCAAGTCATCACCCTGCTTTCCAGGGTAGTATGTTCACTCCAGTATACCCAGGTCTGCGATCACACCCTAAGGCACTCAGGGCTAACGTGCATTTAATACTATACCCTTCACAGTCCCTTCCGAAAATACGAAGAATGGTAAGAAGTACACCGAGGAAATCACCCCGGAATCACCAGCTTCTACATGGAGCCTCCCAGTGACACTGAGGAGTGAGCAAAGAGCGAGAGGCAAGAGAAAATGAAGAACACGGTGACCCTGGAGGTCCAGAGAAGAGAGTTTCAGGAAGGAGGGAGGGGTCAAAAGTGTAGAGGTCTCAGAGAGAATGACAAGGATTGTTTTACATCTGTAGCTTCCCTTGCAAGAAGGGACTGTTTTCTCAGCTATCCTAGCACCAGGTGTGTGGTTGATGCTTAGAAGAGAATGCAGAAAATCTGGGGATGATTGCGAGGCAAGGAGAAAGCACTTCTTCTGGAAGAATGGCATGGTCGGAAAAGGGTGGTAGGGTATGTTGTGACAGACTGAGTGATGAATAGACTTTCAACTAGTAGGATTTGAATGGATATTCTCGTTTTGTGATACAGTTTCCAACAGCTCACGGGACTAAAACTGGGATTGGTGTTCCAGCCAAATGGATCTACCATGGACTCGAATAGTAGCTCTAACTGTAAAATTCAATGTGTAGCAAGGAAGTTTTTTTTATATAGCCTACTCTTTCAACAGATGGAGGTGACATGCTGTAAATAAGTATTGTTCCTCTGTTTAATTCTATTGCTTTTTTGCCATATTTAGAGATGCTTAGGCAGGTTTACTGATAATCAAGAGAATTACTAATAATTGTCAGCATATGTTTGCCATTTCTATCAACCCTAAAGACTTGGTCTTGGCTGTTATTGGTTGGTCATCATACAGGCATACCTCATGTTATTGCACTTTGCTTTACTGAGCTTCACAGATGTTGCACTTTTTATAAATTAAGGGCAAGACCCTCCCCCAGCAAAAAGATTACAGCTCACTTTATTGCCATGGTGGCTTTGTTGCGGTGGTCTGGAACCGAACCTGCAGCATCTCCGAGGTATGCCCGTATTACCCACATGGACGACATCTCTATTTTTACTAGTAGTTTAATCCACAGCGTATATTGTATTTCCACATAGGCTTAGTCAGTGTGCAAAGTTTACATTGCACCAGAATGGGTATGATGATATAAATGAAGGTGGAGAAAGAGAGAGAGGAAAAGGGGAAAATAGGAAAGAATGGGGAAAAATTGTCATTTAACTTACGAGTTGTCTGTCTTAAACCTCCTAAGTCTTTATAAGCCATTAAACTGGGGGCACTCTCTCCCCCTCCTACCATGTGCCCATCTATATTTTGAAATGAAAAAAAAAAGGACAACTGAATTGTTATAATAAAGATGTAATAGGAGGCTTAGCATGTCCTTTAAACTGTGATGAAATTTTTATGTTTAAAGTAAGACTTTTAAAAACCCATTAAAAATATAGGAAGCATACGTGATGTTTCAAAGAGGAGAAACTACAGAATCAATAGTGATGATCAAGATTAGGTGTTTCCAAGTCAGTTCAAAGTTCAATTGGTTGTATTTTAGTGCTGGCTTTTAGTTTCTTCCTACAATGGATGCACTTCACATATCCTTAAAAAGACAGTCCTGCAACCAGCTATTTTCTAAGGGAAATGAAATGTGGCAAGAATGAGTTTTTATCCTGGTGGGACTGGTGTATTGGCCTCTTTGAGAATGAGCGCTCTGGCACTAAGGGGATTGACCTTGACTTCTGTGAGACTGAGAAGTGTGGAAAGCAGCTGGTTTCTACAAGAGTCTATTTAGAATTATTCCTTATGCGAGTGCATTTTTTCTCTGAAAGATATTTATTTCATTGAAATAAAGAGAATTCCCCCCCCCGCCCCCCAGCCAGTTAAAAAAATAGCTCAGAAGATCTTGTTTGCACTGTCAAAAGATTTTTTTTCTTTGGAGATGGACTGGTGCTTTTACTCTGCATTTTGGTTCAGGTGACTGGTTTTCCTTCTGTTTTGTGACGGGCACTCCTTGATTCTGAGCCGTGGCCACAGGTGCTGCCTCTGGACGCAACAGTTAGCACGTTCTTCGACTTGAAGGCTTCATGTTCAGGAGGAGCCTGTAAAGTTCTGAAACGGAAAGGAAATCAGAGCACTGTGACAGCAGAACTCTCTAGAAAGCGCAGAAGCCAGGTTTAATTAGGTAGCAGTGCAAAACCATTATCCCCCTCACAAAAGGTGGGGAAGGGGAGGGGTGGGAGAACAATTGGCGTTTATCTGATCCGCTGCCCGGCCCAGCCCGTGAGCCCAGCTGGAGCCAGGCTCGCCCTGCATTCTGCAGGCGGCGTGCAGTTTTTGAAACACCCCTAAATGTTCCAGCCTTTAAATAGCAGCGAGTCTTCTAAAATGATGCTGCGTACTGCAAAAGGAACTAAAGCCGCTGCCTTGCAGGCAGGAAGCCGACAAGCAAGATGCTTAATTATTGTGGAAGTAAGTGCTTGTTACTGCCGTGTGGAGTGCGGGGAGTGCGCGGGTCGCCCTCGGGTGTCAGCCGTGATTTGTAGACAATGCAGCCCTGTCAGCGCAGTGCTGGTTCAGCAGCATCTTCCCCAAAATGGATTTGGCAAGAATTTAAAGGCCACCTCTTGTGCCTTTTGTGGAGTCTTGGAAAAGGGTCCTCCGCCTTTATTTTCAGGATGTACGCCACCATGCAGGATTTTGTGCTCAGAAACTGTGCCGCTTGCCTCCTGACTGATGCGCACACAAGGAAGTTGGTCTTCTTCGGCCCTCACCTGGGAGGATGCTAACAGTTCTCTGTCGGCTCTTGGGGAGTGTGCAGAGATCGGGCCACGGCAGCGTTTCGTGTCTGCTTTCTTCATAAATTAACACTGAAGGGTGGGGTGGGTTGCAGTGCATGAGGAAATGCCGGCATTTTGTGAAATAGTTCTAGCTTTAGGAGTGGATGAAACTGGAGAGAGCTTGGGGAGAGGCGGTGGTGAATGCTGGATTCCCTCTGAAATATTTCTCTTTGGGGTAAGTAAGAAAGTGGAGGAAAATGCAGAAGAGCGCTCATGGATGTAATGGCTCTGGGAAACCACTGTTTTCTCTCTGTTGTATTTGCTCTTGCCAACTCTGTGAAGCCTTTGTAAAGAAACAAAAGACAAGATAGGATTTCGAAATATAGAAGGTGTTAAAAAATGAGTGTTGCAACATATTAAATAATTTTTCAGTTTTTAGTCTCATTGAACACTGACTGTGTGTTGCTCCGAGTACTGAACTCCGTCGGCTAGGTCTCAAACTTCTGGTCAACACGGCAGTTCGGGATGCTCTGCTCATCAGAGGTCATTGGCATGTGTACTGGGTCTGTCCTGAGGGTTGGGGCCTCGGTGTCCTGGAATGAGATCCTCCCTGTCCCCCAGTTACATGAAACAGTTCCATCAGGCTGAAGTATTAGTAGTCTGCTAAAATGTATATGATTTAAAAGATGGATTTTATTAAACAGTTTTACTTTCTTCCTTTCTTTCAAACCTGTTTTACTAAGATAGTGGGTTGTGAGCTGTGAACCACCTTCATTATGAAGTCTTTCATGAGTCTGGTTTTGGCAGTTGCGTGTTTATTTTTAGATGTATTTATCCAATGCTAATTCCGATTGTCCTCCTCTCTTTTAGAGAAAGCATGGGATTACAGCAGCCACAGAGTCCCAGTAATACAAGTTCCATTCAGTTTTTTCTCAAAGAAAGCCATTTATTAAAGTGAAGCAAAGGAACAATAGTGGATTATAATGTTTTGAAGATTTGGATTTTCAGAAGCTTGAAAGTAAGGCATCATTTAACCTTTTAAATGAAAAAGATTAAGATCTTGAGCAGCTGCCATCTTTGCTGGAAACCGTTCTCCATAAGGGAAGTGCACAACTTAGACATGACGGTCCTTTCTGCAGGGGTTTAAGTCTGATTGCTGTCCCATCATGACCAGCCTGAAACGGTCGCAGACGGAGAGGCCTATCGCCACCGAGAGGGCCTCCGTGGTCGGCACAGATGGCCCTCCCAAAGTCCACACCGACGACTTCTACATGCGGCGCTTCAGGTCCCAGAACGGCAGCTTGGGATCATCAGTCATGGCTCCCGTGGGGCCCCCCCGCAGTGAAGGTCCTCACCATATAACCTCGACCCCCGGAGTTCCAAAGATGGGGGTTAGGGCAAGAATTGCAGATTGGCCCCCCAGGAAGGAGAACGTAAAAGAATCTAGCCGTTCGAGCCAGGAAATAGAAACCTCAAGTTGCCTTGAGAGCATGTCCTCCAAAAGCAGTCCTGTGAGTCAGGGAAGTTCTGTTAGCCTCAATTCCAGTGACTCAGCCATGCTGAAGAGCATACAGAACACGCTGAAAACCAAGACCAGACCATTGGAGAACATGGACTCCAGATTTCTCATGCCTGAAGCCTATCCCAGCTCCCCCAGAAAGGCTCTTCGCAGAATACGACAGCGGAGCAACAGTGATATCACCATAAGTGAACTTGATGTGGATAGCTTTGATGAATGTATCTCGCCCACATACAAGACTGGGCCATCACTGCACAGGGAATATGGTAGCACATCTTCCATCGATAAGCAGGGAACGTCCGGAGAGAGCTTCTTTGACTTGTTAAAGGGCTACAAAGATGACAAATCTGATCGAGGTCCAACTCCAACCAAGCTCAGTGACTTTCTCATCGCCGGTGGGGCCAAGGGTTCTGGTTTCTCTTTGGACGTTATAGACGGGCCCATCTCTCAGAGAGAGAACCTCAGGCTCTTCAAGGAAAGGGAAAAACCACTCAAGCGACGGTCCAAGTCTGAAACCGGAGACTCGTCCATTTTTCGTAAATTACGCAATGCCAAAGCTGATGAACTTGGGAAATCATCGGATCTTGAAGATAACCGATCAGAAGACTCTGTCAGACCCTGGACGTGTCCAAAGTGCTTTGCCCACTACGACGTGCAGAGTATATTATTTGACTTGAATGAGGCGATTATGAACAGGCACAATGTTATTAAGAGGAGGAACACCACCACGGGGGCTTCGGCAGCTGCCGTAGCCTCCTTAGTTTCAGGACCATTGTCTCACTCGACCAGTTTCAGCTCCCCAATGGGCAGCACGGAGGACCTGAATTCCAAAGGAAGCCTTGGCATGGACCAGGGAGACGATAAAAGCAATGAACTTGTAATGAGCTGCCCGTATTTCCGGAATGAGATAGGTGGAGAAGGCGAAAGGAAAATCAGTCTGTCAAAATCGAATTCTGGTTCCTTTAGTGGATGTGAAAGTGCCTCCTTTGAGTCTGCACTGAGCTCCCATTGCACAAATGCAGGAGTGGCAGTGCTGGAAGTGCCCAAGGAGAACTTGGTGTTGCATCTGGATCGCGTGAAAAGGTACATCGTGGAGCATGTGGACCTTGGCGCTTACTATTACAGGAAATTCTTCTATCAGAAGGGTGAGTAGGGAGCGTTCGTTATTTTAATTTTCCGTGCTGTACTTCCTGGGAGTACTATTTGGTTTTTTGAGCAGTGTGACAAAATTATCATATATTGCTTCTGTTTTCTTGATGGTAAAATAGTTAAATAGTATTTGCTGCAATGTATTTTTTTTTTTTTTTGCATTTTTAGGGTTATTTCCTTTCAGGTAATAAAATGTCTTGTATAGTAAATATTCATATTTTCAAAAAATAATACAGACCCTTTGATTTACTGGATGAGATTATCATCTTTGTATAGAAGGTTTGTTTTGCCTTTAGGGAAACATTTTAAAGTTGAAAGTATTTTAAATATAGCTTTATCTTAAGGATTACAAAAATAATCTCAATGTTACCTTTCATCAACTAAGCACCTTTGCAATTGGTACAGGACTATTGCTTTTCCTCCTCAAAGTTCTCATCAGTTAGTGGGAATTGTAGTGCATTCTTATCTGTCTCACAGGAATTTTAGTGGGAATGAATTATGCTATTTGACAAAAGTCACAGAGCCAATGAGTTTCAGAGCCAGGAATCAAATTTAGGTCTTCTGCATTTGAGCAGAAAAAAGCATGTTAGACATAAGTACCCTTAACCTGTTGGTGACTTCCTTTCTAGCCTTTTCTTTTGTTCTGTGGGGAAAAACAATATATATATTGGTGGATTATACTTTGTATACAGTTTTATCCATACTTTTCAGAAAGGCCCTGTGATTTATTAAAAAGTAATTTAAATGAATTCAAGAGCTTTCTAATAGTGTTTTTGAGCAGCATTATCAGTTGAAGAGTAGTAAGTTTGTCATCAAAACCTCCAAGCTAGGAAACAGGATGCTCCCCAAGGAGGCACATGCACCTGTGGTCCAGTGCATTACCTGCTCAGTAATCTCTGCAGCCAGGTGAGAGGCCGCCTGCATGCAAATGACTACAGCCATGTTTTGATTTCTCACTTACTGTTTCCGAGTCTTACATAGACTTATTCTCCCAAATGACATTTCATTTTTAGTACTCATCATTATGGCTTTAAAATAAACTTGATTGTAAGGTTATTACATGATAGACCCCATTTAAAAGGGTCTGTTGACCGAAGAATCTTATCTTGTCACAAGTATGTATGTCTCCTAAATATTTGTGGCAGTGGTTCTGGAATCAATATGATAATGAAGACCCCAGTTTCATTTTTAAGCAGTCTTTATTCTCTCAGAATAATTTTCTGGGATTCAGATTTTAGAAATCACTTTTTTCTTGTACTGTCCTTTAAAATATAGGGTTTCTCAGTATTGCCATCTTGGCATTTGAGGCCAGACAGTTTTCTGAAGGGGGGCTATCCTATGCGTTGTAGAATGTTTAGCAGCACCCCTGGCCTCTACACCCTCGATGCCAGTAGGTGGCCCCTCTCCCACCCCAGGTGTGACAACTTGAAACATCTCCAGGCATTGCCAGATATCCCTCCTGCAGCAGTAATATTGCGCCTAGTTGAGAACGCCTGATTCATTCATTGTACCTGGGGAGATTTCCCACAGGTGATTCTGAACTGTCTGTAGGTGGAGGCCATCTTGCTAACAACTGACACTTGAAGTCCAACATAAGCGAGAGCAAATTAGTTACACTTTCACTCATGTAGTAGTAGGCACTTTTTTCCAGTTAGGCAATATGATAGTATCAATAATGAACGTATTTTTGACCACTTATATGTACCAGGAACTTTGCAGAGCCTTGATAGGACATTCATTTTCTCATTTCCGCTTCTCTGCCCACTGAGGTAGGATCTTCATTGGTGACATTTTCCAGATGAGAAAACTGGGCTTACGTGACATTGGTGGTTATTCTGTCATGGGGCTAGTAATACTGGAACCGGCCAGTCATGTTCTGAACCGCTGTGCCCTGCTCTCTGATTTCGTCTAAAGGGGAGGAGCCTATTTTTATGTTTCAATCTGGTAGAAGTTTGTTTAAAGTATTTTTCTATGTCCAGAGTTGGGGCAAAAATTTGAGTGCCTATATATCAGAGTAATCCATCTTAGCTCATAATACTTCATAAATTTAAAAGTCTCCAATCCAGAGTAGTTTCTCCTGTGAAGCATGGAAAATACCCTCTTTTCCAGCATAATTGGGGCTGGTTAACTGAAAATACCGGTTAAATTGGGAAGTCTTTTTAAAGTGTACATATTCAAAAATTGTATTGTCATTAAAATATATTTGCCAAACTCTTGTGAGGCCAAGGGCTTTTCTGTGACAGTGATTCTACTGTTTTGAATTCTGTACTGTGTTAATAATATAATCCACAAGAGCAAACACGTGGACTCCAGCAGAGCAATCTGAAGATTACAAAGTCCTGGGTTTCATATTTTGTTCTCTTCTCACTCACATCTTGTCCAACAGCTTTCTTTTTAGTGATTTGTCTCTATTAAGTCTTTCCAAAGCCTTCAACTTAGTCTTTAGTAGAAACAAGGCTTATCTTCGCTGCTTGTATTGTAGAAGCTTTCATAATATTTAATTAAATTTCATAATTACAGTAACAAGTCAACTGGCATAAACAGGTTTGGTTAGCACAGCGTCTGGCTGGTGAAACCCTGTGTGTGTGGAGGTAGAGGTTGCCTACTGGTGCCACTGGGCATTTGTCATCGTGGTTGACGGCGAGGGCGGTGCCTGCTGTGTTTTCTCGGGCCACACAACTTAGAATTTTTAACTCAAATGGGTCATCTGCCACAATATAACATACAACAAATTATGACTATGACTAACATCATTTGAAGCTGATAGTAAGCCCCCTAAAGTATAACAGTATATTAAAACATTTATATGATACCTATACTTTTATCACTGTATATAATATAGTTAAGAAGTTGCTTTATAACTTTTATGTACAAATTGATTCACTATAATTATTGAACTAACTCATTTTTCCTAATCAGAATCTTCAAGTGAGCCCATCCTTTTGAAGGATCACATCAGTGTCGGATGGAATTTATCTTCCAGCTACAGGGTCTAGTGCGCCTGGCCTGGTTGTCATTCTGACCCCTTTATCACTGTGTATTTTCCACTTTTGTGTTTAATGAATTCCTGACTTCACTGTGGCTGAGTCTCTGGGGAAAACAGCTTACTTCACTGTAGCGTATGCTACTGGCAACATTGGATGTAAAGTTTAGTTGCGTTTGATCGACAAAGCTGCAGTTACTTTTTAAATATCACATTGTTTTCATAAACACCATTATTTTGAAAATTTAGTCTTTAGAGGTATTTGGCTTCAATATGTAAGTCCTGTCCGTTGCTGGAAAGAGGCTGGACCAGCAGAGGAATCCCCCTGTTGGCACTACTAAAATAAGCGACACGCTGTCAGTGCTCTTTCTGGTCCTGTCTCCTGCCCACCTCTGCCTGCTCTTCTGCTAGTGTGTGATGTGTCCACTGAGACTCACTGAGGACTGAACGATGGAAGTGGTTTATTGTGTTGCAGCTTTGCGCTCCTCACTTAGTGCTCAGAGGACCCCCAGGGTGCAGCTGTCTTTGCCGTAAGTACAAAGGATGCAATCACAGCCTTCCCAGAGAGGAGACGCGCACTAGGCAGTGGGTAGCATTAAGATTAATCTTAATATGCACCCTTTGCGGGCATATATATTTTGTAGTTAGCTTTTATTTACATAGTCCCCATGATCAAGGTACTAGGAAATTTGTAAATGGAAAATACTAACTTGCAGAGTAATTGTTACCTACAGTTGCCGTGGCTTATTGAGGAGGGGACTTTTTCCTAGCCATTACTCACCTCATTCGCTGCACCCATACAGGGCTTTTTCCAGTTCTGCACTGAGTTCGTAGTTGTGTTTGAGGCATGACCTCCCTGAGTCCCGTTCAGAGCTCTGCATTAATGGAAAAGAGAGGAGTCCGTGGGTTGCCTTGGCTGAGGTGTTTGCTGCTCCAGTGATCAAATTGTCGATAGGCCTATCTGATGCCAGGTGGGGTGTCACTCCCAAAGTTGTTATTAAAGATGCTCTGATAGGGAAAGGCCTCTCCCTCTCCAGTGGCCCGGAGAAACTGCCACCATCTGGTCTGAAGCTCATCTGAGAATATTTTCCCACTTCTGACAAGAGGGGACACTAAATGCTTGTGCACCTGATTCTTCTCATAACTTTAAGCCACCAGATTTGATTGCTTCTGTTGTTCACCTTCCTCCTGTACCTGCACCTCTGCCCACCCCACCTCACACCCGTGTTCTGGAGCTCACATGCACATACCCACACACAGATCTGGTCAGCAGCGTGCTGGGCCCCAGGATCACTGGTTTGAGGTCACGGACAACTTGGATTTCCATTGCTATTGTAATGTTCACCTTTCTTTATTTACCTTTCACCCCCTTGAATATCTGGGGGCACCATACAGTTAAGCTGTTTGCAACACTCTTGCTTATTTTGTTTTTCTCTTCTTAAAAAAAAATCCTATGAGTATAACAACCTTAGACTCGAGGAAACTACTATGGGATGCCTTATAATTCAAAGTTTAGAAGATAATTATACTGTGTTTAGTTTTTTTGATATGGGTGGTGTTATATTTCAAGTAAGGGGTAAACTCAAGTTTGTTTCATTGAGCCAGGTTGTACTCTGTGCTCTTGAACTTAACAGTTAATTTTGGCCAAAATTAATCGGGAAAGGTTTTATATTTGTATAATTTATTTTTTAATGTCCTGGTCTTTTACTTTTTGTTGTGATCACAGACACTGTAAAGTTCGAAGGGAGCTCTCTGGAGTCCTTCTTAGGATGATTTGGGGCACTAACCTCCTTCCTGAGAAACTAGCCTAGGAATGTTCTGCTGCTGTCTGTCCATCTGCTCAGGGCTTCTCGTGGCAAGGCCTGCTCCTTTGAAAACAAACGTCCTCTCCGCTCTTGGCTATAACCCCCCAGCACTGCTTGTTTGAAACGCCCACCTGGAAGGCGTGCAGGACTTCCTGTTGCCTGTGCCGCCTCAGGTTCGAGGGCTGTGGAAGCTGGTTAAAAGGGCACATGCTTCGACTGCTCCTCCGTAAGTTTTATTTTTAAAATCAGCACAGACCGTCAGATTTGTTTGGACACTTGACTATTCCAGGGTATCTTTTTAAAAACCCAGTCACGTAGGATTGGCTTCTGCAGTAAAACTGATGATGAGGACAGCGCCCATTATGTCATTCTCCAGCCCTTTCAGAAAGTTCCGTGGGAGAGATGTATGTTCGAATTCGGCGCCAGGGGTTGTTTTCTGGTAGCTGCCACATGCCTGCCTTTCTGGTGATAGGTATGTTTTATTTGCTCGTTTTGTTTTGAACCATGTTTTCTGTTTTACCTCGGCTCCCGGAGCCGAAATCGATGTTTGACTGTATGACCGTCATTATTAACACACTTGTTTCTGCTTTCCTCTCTTATTCTTATACTGAGCCAGGTTTATATATTTCCTTTTTTGTTACTGACCTCAAAAATTCTTTTTGGAAGAGATAGTTACTGTACATTCATATCCAGCTAACACACCCGCACCCCCAGGCCTTCTCCTCAGTTCTGGCTACGTTTCTCAGCAACTGTTACCTGCTTCCACCTGGATGGTTATCTAGTTGGCAGTTCAGAACCATGCACACAGATTTTGTAAACAAGCCTCCCTCACAATTGTCCTCTTGCTGTAAATGCTACCACTGTTATCAGTTAGTTACTTGGATGTGCAACACTGACGGCTCTCTCTTCATTTTTCTCAACCTCCAGTCAGTTGGGAAGGCTTTTCAGTCTGCCTTAGAATTTCTGCTGACTGCCTGTTTTTTATGGCCCATTCCCAGTTCTAGAGCTCTGGCCCAAATTCCCGCAATAGATGTCTTAGTAACTCCATCTCTAGCCTGCCCTACCCAAATCCAACCTCTTGCCTTTGCCAAATGCAATCTAATCATATAATGACTTATATTTTGCATGGTTAAATTTACAGTATAATCATGTGATGGCTATGTTGTGTCATTTGAGTCCTCTGGGACGCAGATGTTGACAGATGAGGTATGCAATTGGTTTGTCAGACTTGTGAAAGAAAAAGGGGGAGGAAGCAGAGTTTTGAGCAGGGAAAGCCTTTAGTCTATAATGCAGATCCGACACCAGCCAGGGGAAAAGGGAAAGGAAGCAAGCAGCCTTGGGCAGGGGGAGCCTCAGGCTGCAGCACAGATCTGGCAAGACTGAGCCAGGAGAGAGCATCAGAGAAGTCCGGTGTTGGGCAGACGTTGCCAGGCCCTGTTCCCCTGGGCATGCTCAGTTCCTGGATGGGGCTGCCCAGGAAGAGTGTGACTGGGCTGGAAAGCTGGACCAGGTCCAGAGATGCTACAGCCAGAGACTTCCGACTGGTTGTATTTCTCGTGGCTGAATCCGTTGCAAGTCCTTCCTGGAAGGGAGATCGGAGTGTTGTACCTCCAGAGCTGCCACGTATGCATGAGTGCCTCCATCGAGCTTGGCAGGAAACAGACAACAAACAAATTACGAAAAAGTGTGTATATATATGCTGATCATAAGAACTAGTAATACAAAGGTGAAAAAAGTAATTCCTCTCTTACTCCAATAATTTGGTTTGGAATCTCTGTCTTTTCTTATACACACACAAATTTATTATCATGCTTACTATTAACAAGAATGCCCTTCATGTTTTTTAGGTAATTTTAAAAATTAATAGCTGCCCATTTATACACTCACTTACTCATTCATTGGGTAATATTTATTAAGCATCTACTCTGTGCCACCTATGGTGCCTGAAGGAGAACAAAGCAGGTACACTTATCTTCATGGTGTTTATAGTCTGCCATTCGTGCTATTAAGACAAATGAGAAACTATTAAACATTATTTTTTAAAAAATTTTCTACAATTTGTTTGCTCCCTCCGTCCAGAACTCCACTTTGATGGGATGGTGGTACCTCCGGATTTATCCTTCATGTTTTTCTTTTAAAGGATTTAATTTATTTTTAGAGAGGGGAAAGGGAGAGAAACATCAATGTGTGGTTGACTCTTGAGTGCCCCCTAGTGGGGGTCTGACCTGCAACCTAGAATTGTGCCCTGACTGGGAATCAAACCGGCGACCCTTCGGTCCCGGTCCCACACTCAATCCACTGAGCCACACCAGCCAGGGCCATGTTTTTCTTTTGTAATTCCACTTTCTTTTTATTTTTGTTCTATGTTTATCAATTTTATGGGTAAGGGATTGGTATGTAGCCCTCTACATTCTATTATCTTGTCCTTTCACTTTGTTGTTTCAGCAATCATATTTTTATTTGCCAGGAACTTATTATTTTTTGTTTTATTGTAGGTATTTTCCATTATAGCTTGTCTTTATTTTATATGCCCCACATTTCTCCATTAGTATTAATTACAAAATTGTTATCTAAGTTCTTTCCGTTGCGTGATCTGTACCGTCTGAGTTGTATTTTCTCCTTTCTCATTTTTTCTTTCATGCTGTTGGTTTTCCTCAGTTGTCTGGTGATCGTATCGCATTTACGAACAAAGACCTGGAAGGACTGGGGCAGGAGGCAGGCTTCCCTGCAGAGCTGTGGGCCTTGTTCCCCACGGGCCTCACCGAACATGGGCGCTGAGGGCTAACACCAGGGCACTGGCGAGTCCTCTTACTAACGGGGAAGTGTCTCTGTAGAGGGAAAGCCCGTGAACGAGGTGCAGGGTAGAAACCCCCGAGGGCGCCAGAGCTGTGAGGGCTTTATCACACTCCACTCCTGCCCAGAGCCGCCTTTCCTCTGCCCCAGGGCCTGCACTGGACCGGCTTGTCCTTCCTTCCTCACCTGACAAGCTCCTCTCTGGCTGGGCTTGTGATGTCGGCGTAGCCCCTTCCCTCCCAAAGGCGCAGATGGCTCTCCCACCACTGCTCTGAGTCACCCTGCGCCCCTTGTTTCTGTACAAGGCTTTCCATGGTGCACTGGTTCGTAACCAGCCTGAGCACTACCTGACGGCAAGGACCACAGATCAGGCAGGCCCAGTGTGTGTTTCAGAGTTGAAGGAGTGTTTGGTGCTGATGGGGAGTACGAGATTTACTGAACTGAGGAACCGGCGTCAGGTAGACGCAATGAGGGCCCTCTGTGTTTGACATTGTACTGGATGCCAGACACTGAATTAATATGCTGTAGTTCCTTTTCCTCTCTTTGCAGGAAATGAGACCACAAGTAAGTCCATGTGTGGTCACACTGGTTTTGTGGAAATTAACCAAGACCACCAACCGATCCCCACAGGCCCAAAACACCACTATAGAGACTGCTTTTTATTGCTGTAAACTTTATTAGACACACTGATGGATGCTGTAATCAGTGGGCCACAGTTTGAGGAGAAACAGGAGGGGAAGCAGGATTTGCATAATCTCAACACGTCTCCCTGAAGACATTTGTAGATAATGAGGAGGAAGATAGTAAGTTCATGGTAAAGACACTTAACCGAGTGAATCCAGGTCCATGTCATGAACCCCATGAAGTGATGAACCGAGAAGGTTACATCATTTCTCCAGTTCTCTTGCTGAAAATGCATAACCTCAGGCCACTTCTGTGAAATCACCAGACCCAAATTGAGAAATAAAGTCTCTTCAAAGGTGTCAAAGTCATGAGAGACAACTAGAGGTTGAAAAACTCACAGACTGCAGGGGACTGCGGGGAATAACAACTCAACGCAGCGTGGGACTCTAAATGGTGTAGTGAGGGCGCTGGGGAGCTGGGGGTCAGGTCTGTAGTTGATGGGGTTGCACCAGCGGTGCTTTCCTGGGTCCGATTAGTGATGGTTGTCCGGTGAGTAGTGACCTAAGACGTTAACTCACATCCATGGGGGGTGACTGGGTTAGGGATCTGTGGAAACGGCCCTGTGCTATTTTTGGAACATTTCTGTAAGTCTAAAAGCAGTCAAGATAAAAAGTAAGAAACAAACAAACAAAAATCCTTCAGGTGCAGTCAATAAGATCGGCTAGTATGGGAACCATCCAGCTATCACGTGAAAAAAATCCGTGTGAAAATGGCCGTGCTTCCCCAGCTTCCCGTGGCCAGGTGCTTCAGAATGGGCACCATGCTCACCGATTCCCATGGTCCGACGAATCCTGTGCTGTTTCGTGTCTCAAGGTAAAAAGGGCCCTTTACCTCTGTTACTTTAGGACAGTTGGTAACACATACTAGAGCTTGTCACCTGTGTCCCAAAGCACATACCTCATTTACTTCAGACACCAGGGGTCCTGAGCACCAGAATTAAGTGCTCAAAAATATATTTTTGCTTTGTTGTATCAATTCCTCACCTTGTCCTCTCATGGAGCCTCCTCTTCTCATGGGGAGGCCGTTCATCTAAGGCTCAGGGCAGTGAGAGGAGAGCTCTCCCTGGCTGATTTCAGGTTCCAGTGGGAGCATTTGGTGACGTGAAAACATCAGCAGAAGTAGTCGGTCAGCACGTAGCCTGGGCTGGGTCCCTGCCCTCCTGAGCAGCAGTGACCTCTGCAGTGGCTGAGTGTCTGTGTCTTCGAGGGACTGCCTTCCAAATCATTCAGAAGCACTGTAGATCGGAAGACTTCTTGCTGCTGTAGCGGGTAACAAAGAGTGTTTTAAGTACAAAATGGATGAGTTAGAAACAGGTGTCTGTCTCGTCGTAATTTCTTTCATTGGGGTGTTAAATGCTTTTTCTTTTTCCTGAGCTGGCATTTGAATTAGGATTAACTAACATTAAAAGTAATTAGAATGCAACCTTTTAAAATATTTTTATACCCATGGACCATTTGCAAACCAAATACAGTTTTATACTTTTAAAAATCTTCCTATTACTTCTTATACAGAAAAATTACTTCCTATAACAGAAAAATTAGTGACGATAGAAAATAAGAAAATCTTGTTTGATTACTAGTGATATTATTTTGGTCTCACCTTTTTTTTAATACATGCATATTCATTTTTTAAATAAAATAAGGATCCTTAAATGCAGTTTTATATAGTTTTTCGTGATTTCATAATTGTTTATACCATCATTTATTTAAAGTTTCCAGCTGTTGTAAATTTTTCAGTTTTTCAGTTTGTTGTAAATAATGCCTACATCAGATGTTCCTAAATTTTTTCTCCCATTGACCTTTTGCAATTCGATAAAATGTATGGGCTGTACTTAGAATAACGTTTCTAAGTGCATTAAATAGAAGTACAAAGCAGTGTAAACATATTAAAATACAATTGCAGAAGTGTTTAAAATTTTCTGACGTACTATCTGTTTCTCTATTGCAGTAACAAAAGGTCTAGCTTCAGGTCTGATAACTGCCACATTTCAAAACAGTGATGGGCATGATTGATACTTTGATATGTCTGCAACAACTGTAATGTGATAGGAAAATACCTGTGATTTCTATTGTCAAAATTTGTGCGTACAACTAATATTACTGTAGTTTGCTGCCTACATGTTTAATGGCCAGAAATGCTACATTTCATTCAGAAGTTAATGAAAATAAAGATAAGAGTTTTTTCAAGTTTATACAACTCCCCTCCCCCATAACTTCTATCCACAGAGAAGTTAAAAAAAAAACTCTGACCTTATATAAATTACCTTGCTATGTAAATTTCCCCCACATGTTCAATTATTCCACAAGGTAGAGTCCTGTAAATGGAATGGTGTGAACTTTATAGGCGTTTCTTAAGAGAGCTTAGACCAGAAAAGGTTTAAGACTGTAATTTAACATTTTCTCGCCTGCATTGAATATTTACAGTTTTTATTTTTGAACATTTATTACAGGCTCGAGACGCTTTTCTTTCTTTGCTCGCTAGTGGTTGATAGTGGCCAATAAAAAAATCTCCCATTTTGATTGTTACTCTTTATTTTCCCTTAGTTTTGAGTAGAGTTTTCTTTGTACTTTTTTCTTTAATCACATTGATACAATTTATTAATGTCAACCTAACTTGATATAAAAGTCTACCTTTTATTGGCAAGTTTGGGGGCTATTAGGAGCTGTTTAGTCACATGCAGTTTCAAGCCCCACAATTTCATGCAGTTCTGGCAAATAGACCATCCTACGTGTTTTTCCTTTGAAAAAATTTTTTATATTTTAATTATAGTTGACATTCAGTATTATTTTATAGTAGTTTCAGGTGTACGGCATAGTGGTTAGACATTTATAATTTATGAAGTGGTCCTTTCAGTAAGCCTAGTAGCCACCTGGCACCGTACATAGTTATTAGAATATTATTGACTGTTTTTCCCACGCTGTATTTCACATCCCCATGACTGTTTTGGAACTACCATTCTGTACTTTTTCATCCCGTCACCTTTTTCACCCAGCCCCCGAAGCCCTGTCCCATCTGGCAAACATCAGGTTGTTCTCTGCATCCGTGAACCCGTGATGGACCTCCCTACTTCTTTAAGTTACTTACGGAAAGAACTGGAACTTCAGGAATTTCAGAGTACTGTACACTTTAAATGTGGGCGATTACTTTTATGTCACAATAATTATAAGCTCAGGGGAATGCTTTGGGACAGAATTCTGGCAGGTGGCCAGTCCTCTATGTAAATGTTCCCCACCCATTTCTCTGACCTGCTTTTGATTATGATGCAAAGTCTTAGGCTGTTTAGTTCTCAGGGAACCTCCACCCTTATCGCCAGGATGAGCCCTCTGAGGGCCAGAGACTGAGAATCTCTGAGCGGCGTGGTGTGCCTCTCTGAAAGAGCAGTTCTTTAACAGGCAGACGCTTGTTGCCCTCACTTCGTCAAACCTGTGTTTCATTGGACGAGCAGATGCTGCTGCTGCCTTTTAAAAAATAATTCTCTTAACTCTTGGACCTGTCCTTTCTTTCTAATCCAGTTATTAGTCGTATTAAGATGTAATAAGCTGCACGAAAACAGAACAGCTGAGCAACTTGAACCCAGTGGGCAGAGATATAAGCAGCTTTAGAGAAGCTACAGTTGCATCCACATTCTTCCCAGTTTAACCCAAATTCTCTGTCTCATGAAAATATATTTTGCGGGTCAAAGGTCATGTTGTCGACTGCACTGACAGTGGCACACGTGTAGCCTACCGGGGTGTCCAACCTGTCGGCCACACATTAAATACACTGCGACACGCAATCTCAAAAACGGCCCTCGTGTTTTCAGTAAACTTACGATTTTGAGTTGGGCTGCACTCATCGCCATCCTGAGCTGCACGTGGCCTGCGGACCGCAGGTTGGACACCCCCATGAGACTATTTTACGAAAACATAGTTTAAAATTGTGAAATAGTTTTAATTCCAGCTAGTACAGTTGTCATAGTTCCATTCTTTACTGGTATCTCTAGCATCCCCCTTCTGTGGCGACTTAAGATGTTTCTAGAGAGGATGAGTTTTCATTTCCCCTTCTGCGTGGTCAGTTAGGGTAACTAAGATTAGAATGTGAACCTTTCTGTGATTTTAACACTTACCGCTGTATTATATGGAGCATATATTGCTGTATTACGTATAACATGTTGATAAATCACTACTTTCTGAAATGGTTGGCACCAAGTCATGGCGCCACCAGCAATGTCTGAAAGAATGTGTTACACTTTTCCCACGGACCAGTTTTTGCTTCAGAAATGTTGTCGCCAATTTTCTTAGGCGTGAGATAGTGGCTAAGTGCTACCTGCTTTCTGTTCCTTTGATGTGTGTTTATCAGTTCATTTTTTCTATTTAAAATTCTAAGTTAACAATTCTAAAGAGATAGTTAAGCCATGAATTAAAACTTTGCGTACTTTCTAGAACAAATTAAAATGTACTTTCGTTTACAGCTATACACAGTCCAGAGTATGCTGGTCTCACTAGGGAAATGTACAACTGAATATTAATATGTAGTCTGCAAATGTCATGAAAAAAACAGTACAAGAAATCAGAACTTGCTAGCTGAAACCCTACAGCTCTTGGGATTGTATTTTCTTGTTTTACAATTGAAATGGCTTAACTTTTTTGTCTTGTGCGTGCATGGTTATATGTAAGTCATAACCACGTGATGTGAACTGTACTTGATCTAGCTATTTGGAGCTTTGAACTAGTTACTATTTCCCCTAAGAATGTGAAATTACTATTTATTACTGTAAATGTGTGAACTAGAAATATGGATATTTATGTGGAATATTCTAGTGACGGCAGAACTACTTGTTGGAACTGTTTGTACCATCCTTGTAAAAACTCACGAGCCAGAACTAATAAAAAAAACCTTAGGCTAAACATTTGTTTACATGTGAAATATGAAAAATGGAGGGAAAAACATTAATATCTCTCCCTTTAGACACAGGGAAGCCTTGGCTCAGTAGCACATCAGGAACTAAAGCTTTATGCGGGTGGGATCTGGCCAGTCGATCCCTTTAGATACCAAATTTCATTTCACTATTTTATTTATAATACAATTATAGAGACTTTGGGGAAGATAAGGTATGTTTTGACTAAGACGATGAACTTTGGAATCGGTAGTTAAAATAATGTTTGAATTCCGGAACTGCTGTTTAGTCGTCGTGGCTGGGAAGTGACTTGCTCTCTGTAAATTATAATTCCCACACCTGTGGAAAAGAAGGAAATACCTGCGTTTTCATGGTTGATGTGAATATTGGGGTGCTTGGCAAAGCGCCTTACTTCGCTGCCTTGTGTCATTCTAATATGGTGACTCTAATACAGTGATTGCAGTATTGGCTTTGGATGTTCCAGTGTGCTGGCACTAAAACATCATTGAGATTTTGGGTCATATAATACCTGCATTTCAATTCATCCGTCAGCAGACTTCTCCACCCTACTGTCCAGGTCCTCTTGCCTTCCTTTGACTGTCGTCATCCTGAATTCTCTCATCAGTTCTCCCAGCCTTTAACACTCAAGGGCTGTAGCTCCCCTGTCCTTGTTCCTTCTCTGCCCCTTCCGCACCCCTTGCACCCCCCCCACACACACAGAAGACCAAGCCGACAGTGGGTCTGGATGGAAGAGCTCTCTGCAGCTGGTGGATAGCTCCCTTAGCAAAGGATGGAGGCTGCTGGTAGGACTCAATGAGAAGTGCTGCCCGGAGGCTGGGGCCTGAGGGGAAGGTCCTGCAGGCCAGTGCAACTGAAGGACAGACAGAACCAAGAGCGGCCAGAAGGACCAAACTGAGAGTCCCTCTAAAAGGGCTGGTGTTTTAGTTCGAGAAAATAATCTGAGTCATTTGTCTTGAGATCAAAGTTTACGGACTCAAATTCAACCGGAGGCCGGCATACTGGAGAGTCCAGAGCCAACACTGCAGTCGCTGAACCAAACCCTTGCCACTGCGTTAGGGTTTACAATTAAACAAAACTGTGTTTGTGTAGATATGGTTATTTTCCTATACTTCTGTAATTTTCAGGAGCAAATAAATGGGGCAGAAAAAGAAAGAAAAAAGAAAAAAAACAGGCTTTTATTATTAGAATAATTCTGACTCAGGTTGAAAGACTTTGAATAAACAGAGTCTAATCTAATTGTGGTAGTAGTGAATTTAACAGGAAGACCAAATGGAAATGCTTTTTGGAAATAATAGCTTAGAGCTCTCTTTTAGTAAAAAAAGATTGATGTTTCTGCACAAACACACATGCGTTTTGAAAGATCTTCCCAGAGTTATCAAACTAGAGATTGGTTTGTTTAAAGGTAGAGTCTGAAGACACCGTTGGAAGTTGGTTTACAGTGATCTCATCGCCATTCTCCAACCAGAAATGCACTTCCTAAGCAGCTGGGGAAAATCACACAGAAATGTAGTCGGGTGTTGCGATGACAACACAAAACACATCGAAATGATCTTTAATTTTTATTTGTTTAAATTAACATTTGTCATTTTTATGTAGGGTTTAGTTTCATTTAAAAATAATATTGTATTATTATCTTATCTGACACTTGATACTAAAATGATAGTGCTTTATATTTATATTTTTAT
>PVKM010019237.1:0-24387 GCA_004027735.1 Carollia perspicillata | reverse complement strand
CCTGCCTGGTCCTGGCATCAAGGTGACAGAGGGACTGAGGGGATATTTATTTGATGACAGACTGCTGTCCCCGCTTTTAAAATTTAAAATAAGCTTTTAATGTTCATTACAAAAGCTATTCACGTTCCTCATAGAAAATTTGGAAAATATACAAAAGCACAAAGAAAGAAATGAAAAGAACATATAACCCCCCCACTCTGACACAACCGTTGGTAGGACTATATTGTGTTCCTTTCAGGCCTTTTCTAGGCATAACTCCACCTCTCCATCATTGCCTGTAATAGTTTCTTTTTCTAACTATAAAAACAATGCAGAAGGAAAAAGGACTCATGGACATGGACAACAGTGTGGTGATTGCTGAGAGGGGGAAGGGGGCACGAGGGGACTAAAAGGTAATGGAACAAATACAATACAGATTAAATAAAGTTGCAAAAAAAAAAAAGCAATGCATACTAAATTTTCAAATAACAAGAAAAGAGGAATAAAAGGAAAATTACCCCAATTCCACGATCCTGGGATGATTATTGCTAATACGTTGGTGTAATTCCTTTCAGTTTTTTTTTTCACTTAAGTGAGATCAAACAGTCCATACTTCTGTATGCTCTTCACTTAGTGTCTTATCATGTACATTTTCCCACATCAGTGAATATGCATCTAAAACATGATGTGGAATGGTTTCACGGTCACTGTGTGAATGGACCATAATTTATCCTTTTGCTTTTCAGGAGAGACAGGTTTGGGCAAGTCCACCCTCATGGACACCCTGTTCAACACCAAGTTCGAGGGGGAGCCAGCCACCCACACGCAGCCAGGTGTCCAGCTTCGGTCTAATACCTATGACCTCCAAGAGAGCAATGTGGGGCTAAAGCTCACAATCGTAAGCACAGTTGGCTTTGGGGACCAGATCAACAAGGAGGACAGGTAAGGAAGGTGGTAGGGTGGGGAGGCTGGTGGGAGGCCATGGGGAATAGCTCACTACAACAATCTTGGAGAGACCATAGATGTCAAGGTCCTGCCTAGACCTTCTCTCAAGATGGTGAGGGTAGACAGCATATCCCTTATCAATGCCACCTCCACCCAGGGTCCCTATCTAAAGCAACTGCTCTACTGTACATGTTTTGCCAAAAGCCGGCATGTCCTTCCAGTATATACCCGTGAGGTCTCCCCTTGCATTCAGCAGGTGTTCATCGATCTCCTGCCTTGTGACAGGTGCTGCTATGCTCTGACGATCTGAAAAGGAATGACTTTGTCTCTGCCCTTCGCATGCTCACAGGAAAGACTGGTTTTAAACAAAGCAGTTCCATTGAGAGTGATATGCTCTGTAAAGGGCAGGGTACAAGGAGGTACAGGACAGATTACCATGAGAACATAAAGGAGAGGACACTTGATTCCACGTGAGGAGGTCAGGGAAGCCTTCACAGAGGAGGTGTCCACTGCGCTGGCCCTTGAAGGGCAGGGAGGGAAGGGCATTCCTGGCAGGGGTAACTGGTTGTACAAAGGCGAGGAGATGTGGAAGATGATGGCATGTTCTAGGGAACAGAAGGTTGCCTCGTTTGGCCAGACCAGGGGCAGAATTACTGTGAATCTAACAAAAGTTAAGCCACAATGTTCTCACTTTCACAGACCTCTTTCAAGGCCCTGTAACTAATTTTTAGTCATAATGTTATATATTATCTTTCTTGGAGGGTCCTTCGAATTGTGTAAGCTTAACACTCCACGAAACCTGGGTCTGCCCCTGAGCTAGTGCTTGGAGTAAGCTTCAGGAAAAGGGAGGGAGATGACCCCCAAAAGGTAGCAAGAACCAACTCCTGGAGGCCTTTATAGAACGTGCAAGTGTGGAGCCACTGGAAGGTTTCAAGAGGAGAATGATATCATCCGATTGGCTTTTGAAGAAGGTACTTTGAGATAGACTGGGGAGGAGGAAGATCAGATAGGAGACTATTGGACCAATTGGACTAGGCCACAGGTAAACCAGGAGCTGAGGTAAGGGTGAGGAGACAGATTTGATAAATATGAAGTAGGTAGAATCAATAAGACTTGGAGTAGGGGTATGAAAGCTCAGAAGAATCTGCAACGAGGCCCATATTTTCAGCTTCGGAGAATAGACGAATGGTGGTGGCATTCAGTAAGAGAGGATCAGAAAACCAGCTTTGACAGGAATCAGTTCTGTTTTGAACATGTTGAGTTTCAGTTGTCTATGGACCGTCCAGAGGCATGCTGACCTTCAGAGAGATGCAACTGACCATATAGGGTTACAGGTCAGGAAAGGGTCTGGGAGAGAAATAGAGATTTGGGTGAAGAAGGTGTGGGTGATGAGTCCCAACCGTGGACATGTGTAAGATCATCTAGAGATCAGAGCTGAGTGAGATGAACACTAAGCGAAAGACAAAAACCTTGTGATGCTACGTTAGCAATAGGAGGAAAAGACATGCTAAAGAGATAGAACAGCAGAGAGGAGTAAGCAGAGAGGCAGGAGGAGGTCCGAAGCATTTGAGAATGGTGTGTGAATGATGGGTGAAGAGAGCTCAGGGTTTAGGATGTGATGTGGGCTGGGGCCAGGGATGGGGTGAGGGTCAGGCTCCATCTGCATTGAACTGGAAGTCACATGGTTACCACACATGCTCATCCAGAAAAAGCCATTCATCATTTTGAGTGAAGTATCTGCTCCTTCTCTGAGGATTCTCTTGCTCCTTAGATGAACTCTATCCCAAATTATCTTATTTCTCCCTTAAAGTTACAATAGCCGTACTCATTTCCTTATAATGAATATATTTGGCTTCTTAAAAGTTGAACTTATTTCTGTTTTCCATTTGAAATTCTAAACCAAGGACACCTCTGCTTTTTATGAGCTTGTTTTTTACACTATCTTATTGTTATTCTATTACCATTGTCCCCATTTTTCCCTCTTTGCCCTACTCCTCTCAGCCTACCCCTTCCCTGCTCCTATGGTCAATCCCCACCCTGTTGTCCATGTCCGTGGGTCATTCATACATGTTCTTTGACTAGTCCCTTCCCCCTTTTCCACCCTTTCCCTTCTCCCTCCTCCCCTCTGGTTACTGTCAGTTCATTCTTTATTTCCGCGTCTCTGGTTCTATATTGCTCACTTGTTTGTTTTGTTGATTAGGTTCCACTTATAGATGAGGTCATATGGTATTTGTCTGGCTTATTTCACTTGGCATAATGCTCTCCAGTTCTATCCATGCTGGTTATTTTTTAAATACTTTTTATTTTTATTGTTGTTCAAGTACAGTTTTCTGCCTCCCCCCCCACCCCTCCTCTCCTGGTGCTGGGTTTTTTTATTCTAATCTTACTTGGTCCAGAATGAGTTAGACCCTTAGGGAAGGGGATATTTGGGTCACAATATAAGTGCCTAGTCTGAGTTGCATGTTGCTCAGGATCTCCTCAGTTCTCAGTTATGTACATTCAGCATATATAAAGTTGGAAAACACCTTGATGGTAGTTTGGGATTGAACCGATACAGCCTCTTAGAGGTTAATTTACTCCCATTATATTGGTAACATCCTTACTGTTTTTCCTCATTATAAATATTATATATATTCATAGGAAATAAAATACGGTGTTCCCCCTTATGTATTGTTTTGCTTTTCATGGTTTCAGTTGCTTGCAGTCAACCACGGTCTAAAAATATTAAATAGAAAATTCCAGCCCCGGCTGGTGTGGCTCAGTGGATTGAGCACAGGCTGCGAACCAGGGGATCGCTGGTTTAGTTCCCAGTCAGGGCACATGCCTGGGTTGTAGGCCGGGTCCCCAGTGGGGGCCACGTGAGGGGCAGCCATACATTGATGCTTCTCTCCCTCTCTTTCTCCTTCCCTTCCTTCTCTCTGGAAATGAATAAATAAAATTTTTAAGAAAAAAAATTCCAGAAATAACCATAAGTTTTTATAAGTTTTATAAGTTTTCATAAGTTTTTAAAGATTTTATTTATTCATTTCCAGAGAGAGGAAGGGAGCTAGAAAAGAGGGAGAGAAACATCTTGGACGTGGCCTGCAACCCAGGCATGTGCCCTGACTGGACTCGAACTGACAACTTTTTAGTTCACGGGCCAGTGCTCAATCCACTTAGCTATACCAGCCGGGGTGCAATTCACATTTTGAAATTGCACACTGTTCTCAGTACCATGATAGAATCTTGCATTACTCCACTCTGTGCTGCCCGGATTACATCATCCCCTTGTCCAGGGCATCTATGCTGTACCCATTAAGCTCACATTTGTTACTTAGTAGCTGTCTTGGTGATGAAATTGAGTATGACAGAATCGACAGTAACTTGTGTTCAAGTAATCCTTATTTTACTTAATAATGACCCCAAAACACTAGAATAGGGATGCTGGTAATTTGGATATGCCAAAGAGAAGCTGTAAAGTGCTTTTAAGTGAAAATGTGAGTACAGTATATACAGTACTGGAAGATATTTTGAGAGAGGGACATCACATTCACATAACTTTCATTATAGTATAATATAATTGTTCCATTTTATTATTAACTATTAATAAACTTTATCACAGGTATGCACGCATAGGAAAACACATAGTCTGTGTAAGGTTTGGTACTCTCTGTGGTTTCAGGCATCCACTGGGGTTTTGGAATGTATTCCCTGTGGATATGGGGGAACTACTGTAATAAAAACTCAAATACATAGAAATGGAAAACCTCCCTGAAACTGAGCTGGGGAGTGGAGGTGGAGTAAGCTTCAGGGATTTGTAAAAAAAAAAACCAAGAGTTTCCTCCATAGTGACAGGGCAATTTGGGCATAAAACGATGCCAGTGCAGGTACATGGAAACAGAGCATTAGAACAACTGCTTTACTCAGGGTGCACGAATGAACTGAGAAGAGCAGTGATGAAGGACATATCCCAGAGAAAGCCACCATTGAAAGGATGTTGGAGCAAAAGGATTCCAAGAGGGAGACAGAAGACTGGCAGGAAAGGGACTCAGGAACTCAGGCTTTGGTCTCAGACAGATCTGGTTAAAATCCCATCTTGCCTCTATGAGCCCAGGGAAGTTGGACAAGTGTTTTTGTGCCAGTCTTAGCACCAGTGTGGCCGGACTGGCCCTTGTGGTTCTTATGATTGAAAGACACCCTGAGCTCTAACCACCAGGAAACTTCCGGCGGTTGGGGGCGGGGGAGGTTTATTATTCACAGGTCCTGGAAAGCACGTGACACAGTGAGATCGAAGGTACAGGATGGGGGGGGAGGGGGAGGGGAAGAGAGAGAGAGAACGTTCTGCTTTGATTAGGTTGAAGCTGCAGGGCTATGGATTTCTGGGCTCACTCTTTATTGGTGATTTTAAAACACAAAGGCAAGAATTTGAGGTGGGGGAAGGGAAAAAACTAGTGGTCCAAAAGTTCAGTTATGGAAATCAGCCAAGATCCCTAAAACAAAGGAGCTTGGGGTGGGGTTGAGGGGGATTCTGGTTCTTTAAGTAGCTGGTGATGTGCTTTATTCAGACAGCCGACTTTCAAGTGGATGCCTCTTTGAAGTGGATGCTTTGGCAATAGAAGCTTAAGTCAGGCACTTGCATTATAAGAAAGACAAAAATGGAACAGTCGGGGCTTATACTACAATAACACAAATTCTCTATGCTTCAGTTTTCACAGCTGTAAACTGGGGGTGATGATAATACTACTATCTACCCTAGAGGGTTGTGGTGAGGCACGGTTGGTATGCATGGCATATGAAAGGCTTCAACAGGTCTTACCCCTGTGGCTCAGTTGGTTGGGCATCATCCCACAAAATGAAAGGTTGCTGGTCCTGTTGGAGGATGTTTCTCTCCTCTTTCTTCCTCCTTTCCCCTCCCTCTAAAAATAAATAAATATAACCTTAAAAAAAAAAAAAGAAAAGCTTGCATGGACAACAGTGTGGGAATTGACTGTGGGAGCCCAGGGGATGGGCTGGGCTGGGTGGAGGAGGGCAAAGGGGGAAAATTGGAACAACTATAATAGAATAACAATGCTTTCTTAAAAATATTTAATTTATTTATTTTTAGAGAGGGAAGGGAAGGAGAAAGAGTGGGAGAGAAACATCAGTGTGTGATTGCCTCTCATGGGTCCCCAACTGGGGACCTGGCCTGCGACCCAGGCATGTGCCCTGACTGGGAATCGAACCAGTGACCCTTTGGTTTGGAAGCCCACACTCAATCCACTGAGCTACACCAGCAAGGGCCTGTTTTTTTTTTTTTTTTTTTTTTTTTAAAGAAAAGCTTAAACAGTGCCTGGCACAGAGTAACTAATGAACTGAACATATTGTTATGATCATAACTTATTGGTAGAACAATCAAGGGAGAGTTGTATCATGTAGTGTATAGGAGGAAATAATAGATGGTGTCCAGGATGATAGAGACCAAAAAATAGCCATTGGGTTTGGCAACAGAAGGTCATTAATATATATAGGAATAATAATTTCAGAGAAATTGTCGGTAGAAGCTAGATTGCCTCAAGTGAATAGGAGGTAAGGAAGTGAAGGCACCAAAATAACAAAAGGAATACTACAATAGAAAGGTGAACCCAATATCACAATCATGTTTCTATGGGAATTTAGCATAAATAAATCAGAAGGGAAAGAAGAAGCTATTGACTATTGAAGAAAATGTGCTGGGAAAATAGGCCATCCGTTAGGAAAAAATAAGACGGACCCTCCCACACAAATACCATTCATAAAAATAGATTCCAGTTGGATTAAAAACAACTTCTAAAAATATAAGGGAAAAATATAGGAGAATTTTGTTTAACTTTGTGAATTTATAAGGCTTTTCTAATTGTAACACAAAATCCAAAAGTCGTAGAAGAAAAGACTGACAAATTTAAATTCATTACAACAAAAAAAAAACCCTTTGTTTATTGAAAGATGACATAAACAAAACTAAAAACAAATTACAGATGGGGACAAAACATTTGCAACCTATATCACAAAGGATTTTCTCTAAAATGTAAAAGTGTTTCTATAATTCAACGAGAAATTAACTGGTCATTGCCAGAAGGGAACTATAAATGGCCAATCAACATGAAATAATGCTCATTTGACCTCATCAATGAATAGGGAAATGCAAAATGAAACACTGAAAAATATTTTTATCCATTAGATTTGCAAAAATTAAAGATAAAAATATATCCACTGATACCAGGTAATTTCATTCATTTTGCTGTGAGTGTAAATTGATGCAGATTTTTAAAAAAGATTTTATTTTATTTATTTTTAGAGAGGGGAAGGGAGGGAGAGAAACAGTGATGTACAGTTGCCTCCTGCGTCCCCCTACCAGGAACCTGGTTCCCAACTCAGGCATGTGCCCTGGCTGGGAATTGAACCAGCAGCCCTTTGGTTCGCAGACTGGCGCTCAATCCACTGAGCTACACCAGCCAGGGCGGGAAGTAAATTTTTAAAAAGAATAAATTAATTCTTTTAAAAAACATCTTCATCCACCCAATATTTATTGAGTTCCTATTATAGGCCAGGCCCTGTGGTAGATACAGAAGACAAACTTGACTGTTAAAAGAAAACATAGTGGAGTATTTGGGGAGAAATGTGTGGTTGAGGAGGATTAGGTTGAGGAAATTTTTTTTTTTTGAGATGAGAGCAGACTTTAGTAGGTTTATAAGTTGAGAGGAAGGAGCCAATAGGACGTGAGAGAAGCAAGGTTCTAAGAGCCTGAAAAGAATGAGATCAAGTGCACCAAGGCAATGGCCCTCGGACAGGATAAAGGACCCTTCATCTTTACAGACTAGAGAGAAACCAGGAAGAATTAAGTTCTGGAGGTTGAAGAAAGTAGTAAAAGTTTGGGTTGGTCAATGAAGGCCATGGGAAGGAAGCCACTCAAAGCTGAGTAAAGGGATTGACGTGTTGCTCTAAAGGCCCATTTGAAGTTGGAGGCCATGAATTTGTAGTGGAGCCAACACCCGTAATTTTGTGATTGCTTCTAGCCCACTTCAGCAGTAGTGGTGTAGGAGCAGAGAGCACATCCTGCAATTTATTCGGCACAGCAGTTTTGCCTGGCAAGTGGGGTAGAAGGCAAGGGTGCAATGGGAATGAGGGTGTTGGTAAGAAAGTGGTTCTGGTAATCAACTGTGGAGTTGATCCTGGGCTGAGAAGGAGATGAGGCCAGGAAAAGGCTGATACGCTGTGAGATAAAGGAGGGGTAAAGGTACCAAAGGACTTGATGGGACGAAAGGTCAGGTTTAGAAGGACTGAATGCAAAAGAGAGCTGGAAAAATGTGAGATTATGGTTAGGTAGAGGTGTTAGAGAGAGGATGTCTTGGGTGAAACTGGTCTGGCTAGTGTAGTGCTAAGGTGTGGAGGTGGCTGAAGTAGAGGGAGCTAAAGGTTGTAAAGTTGAGGCAATCAAGGGAGAAAGAGGCTGAAGGTCGAGGAGTTGTCCAAAGCACATTGCAATCACCCAGAATGGGGAGAAAGACTGTGGGTCCGGTGCCGCCAGAAAAGGATGGAAGAGGTTTCAAATGAGTAAAAGGCTTTATACTGGCGTAGAGGAAAAACAGTCTAAAAGTGCCTCTGAGGGTCTATGGGAGTGCCCTCCCCACTGACCCCAAGGTACACCGGCTGTGGGAAAATGAGACACCTGCACTGTATTCCAGGTATTGGTGTCTTCAGGGTTGCGGTGTCCCCAAGGAAAGTTACCATTAAGAAAAGGAGGTAGGCAAGTTCTGTAAAAAGGAGGGTGATGTAGGCCAGCACTTCTCAAGCTTTAATGTTGCATCTAAGCCTTAGAGGCTCTTAATAAAATGCAGATTCTGATCCTGTAGGTCTGGGTTGGAAACGGGGGATTTTGCATTCTAACAAGCTCTCAAGCGATACTAGTGCTACTGGTCCAAGACCACACTCTTGAGCTCTTGAGTGGCAAAAATGGAGGCAATTTTCTTTATCATGGTACAGGGGTTTCAGAGGGCATAGTGGAAATGTTTTTGAAGGAAGAGAGCTGCAGCAGGAGAAGTCCATGATGGACAGAGCAGAATAAGGATGTGTGTAGAAGGAAGAAGAGGTGACTAGAAGCATGGTGATAGAGTGAATTAGCTGTTGTCACTTTTATTCCAGTAGGCCTGACCTTGTGGCATCTTGGCTTCGGTACCTGAGATGGTGGTGCTCAAATACGGTGTCTGTGGTCTGGTCTTGTAGGTTTCCAGCAGGGAGCCTCTGATGGCTGTGTTGGCACGTGGACTGGCACGTGGAGGAGGAAAGAGAGTAGGATGACTTCCAGGTGTCCAGGAAGTGTGATAGGAAGGCCGTTGGAGTAAGTGAGACCACCCAGGGATAATATGCATGGAATGCGTAGGACAACAGAAGGTGGTCCAGGATGGAACCTCAGAAACAGGCCACGAGTTTAGGTAGGGCGAGTGAGAGAGTTAATAGAGGGTAGGATATAATGGTGACAGTGAAGACAAAGGACAGTGTTTTTAAGAAGGGACTGGTTAACATTATCCCTAAAAATGAAATTCATGGACATGGACAATAATGTGGTAATTGTGGAGGCAAGGAGGGGTTGGTGGAGGTGGAAGAGGGTATGGGTGGATAAGTGATGATGGGGAATTTTTTGAAACTGAGAAAAATTTTTAAAAAGATAACAATTGAAGTGTTCACTGAGAGATAAAATTACTGTTTTTCTATAATGTGTCTGTTTAGTAAACCCAAGCTAATCAACTGAAAAACAATTCTAATGAACAATTGTTCAGTAAGGAAGGCAATTTCAAAATAAACATGCAGAAAGGCATAGACTTTGTATCAACTAACAATAACCAATTAGAAACATTATGCAGAAGATCCCATAGACGGCAAAAAAATAACCCCTTACTATACTCTACCCACAAGACCTTATGTGATCTGTCCCATGCTGCTTACTTGCTTCGTCTCTTATTATTCTCGTTCTTATTGAGGTGGAATTCACATAGCATAAAGTTAATTATTTAAAAGTGAACAATTAAGTAGCATTTGATACATTCACAAGGTTGTGCAACCAACAACCTCTATCTAATTCCAAAATATTCTCATCACCCCAAAAGGAAATCCATTAACAACTCCCTGTTTTCCCTTCCCCTCAGCCACTGGTAACTACTAGTCTGTTTTTTGTCCCTATGAATTTATATATTCTTGGACCTCAGATAAATGGAATTGTATAATACTTGTCCTTTTGTGACTGGCTTCGTTGACTTATCATGGTGTTTTCAAGCTCCGTTCATGTGGCAACCTGTATCAGAACTTCCTTCTTTTAAATGACTGAGTAATAGTCCATGGTATAGATATTCCACATTTTGTTTTTCCAGTCATCAGCTGATGGACATTTGAGTTGTTTTCACCTTTTGGCTATTGTGAATGGTTTATTGTTCTTCTTCTGTCCACTAACTCCGAGCTCCCTTGCGCTCTTCCTACTGTTCCAACTTGCCTCAGAACCATTACATTTGTTATTCCTCTGCCCAAAATACTCTTCTCCTGGATTCTCTATGGTTCTCTCATTCTCATCTTTGCAGCTCAAATGTCACATCCTCAGAGAAGCCTCCCCCGATCACTATATTTGAAGTAGCTGAACTCTGAGTCATGTTTTATCCCATCATCCCATTTTATTATCTTCATAGTATGTCTCACTTAACTGAAACAAGAAGTAGGCTCTAGAGCAGATGCTGTTTTGTGCCTTTGGACCCTTTAGCAATCTAGTGAGACATATGAGCTCATTCAGAATAAGGTTTTTATTTATTTTTTGATTCAATATTTATTGTATTGCTCGCATCACCATTTAGTCCCCTTACACCCCTCTGCAATCACCACACTGTTGTCCATGTCCATGAGTCTTTTTTCCTGTTTACTCAGTCCCTCTACTTCCTTACCCCCGCAGCTGTCCTCCTGCTCTCCATCTATGAATCTGTCCCCATTTTCCTTGTAAGTTGTTTCTTCACTAGATTGCACATATGAGTGAAATCATATGGTTTTTAAATGCCTAAAATACACCACATACTAAATACAGTTAATGCTGAAATATTTTAAAATTGTGATTTAGTAATTCTTATACTTCTCTATTAATTCCTGACATAACCATACTTGTAGGCAGGTCTAACAACTATCATAATTTAGAAGTTTGATGAGTATAAATGCTATTTTGAGATATTTGTTAAGCTGTAAAATAAAACAAAAATATCCATGATTTCTGTAGGTTATGAAGTCTCGCGTACTGCTCAAATTACTCTAGATTGTTACCTATGTTTATACCTGAAGAAAATGCTAAACTTTAGTTGTAGCTTAGTGATAAACATGTATTTTTGTCCCAACTCATGGATGCTATGAATTCTATCCACAGACTTTCAGTGGGTTGGGCATCACCCTGCACACTGAAAGGTTGGTGGCTCAACTCCCGGGGTCAGGGCACATGCGGACCTGGGTTGCGGACCATGTCCCCAGTTGGGGGGCGTGTGAGAGGCAACCGATGGATGTATGTCACACATTGATGTTTCTCTCCCTTTTTTTCTCCCTCATTTCTTCTCTCTCGAAAAATAAGTATCCTTTAGAAAAAGAACTCCTACCCTAAAAAGTAAAATCTAAACAGTAGTGGTGAGGAGGGGTAGAATATGTTGGAGCTGGAAGAGATTATAGTAAGCCAGGGAATAACTAGCTAGGAGAAAGCTCCCTCTCTAGCCCTCAAACCCATGGAACTTGGAAGTGAAACTAGTAGTAATTTCTAGTTGAGAAGACTATGAGAGAAGCAACTTCTTTGAAGAGGAGATGGGTATCACTTAGAGGAAGGAAGATTTTGTGAAGAGGTTGCCTATGGGAGTACAGAACTTACCGGGGACTGGGATCCAGTGAGCACAACAGAGTGGGGAGGGAGAGAGGACCATCATGGGAGGAGGAGCCATTGTGAATGGGAGTGGAACCCTTACTGCAATTCCTGATTACATGCTGGACACTGCGGACACAAAAATGAATCGCCTATTTAGGATTAAATGGAACCAGATTTTGTTGGTGTTGGCTAGTTTGGCTGATTTGATTCATACACCTCTTCAGAGATCCTAAGAGCTAGGGTCAGCAGTAGACAGATAGGCCCAGGGTATCACTAGATATTCATGGGGGGAAAAAGGAAAAACACGCATTTTTCTTTTTTCTTTTGATCCTTTTTGTAGAGAAAAAACTGAAGTATAAAAGTTATGTAATGTAGAACAAACGAAGCAGTGCCATGATTAGATAATTCGAACCAGCCAATCATCCAAAAATTAATTAGACATGTCTAAGGGATGCATCCCTTACCCTCACTCCTAATTCTTCAGGATCCTTCTGAGTATCTCTGCAACCAAGAGATTCTTAGATGTGATTACCCTTCAGAGCAATGGTTCAGAGGGATCAAAGGAAGAAAGAAAGGACTGTGTTTGTAGATTTTTGTCTAGGGCTGCAGAGGTACCCTCTGCCTGGATCTCTCCTCTGTATGTGGCTCCCAGAATCTAGGATTCTGTGATTATTTTTTAAATCTATTTTTACCTTCTTTAAAAGGGGTATCTTTCAGAAGGGCTCAGGTTGGGGGCTGCTGCAAGTAGGAGGCACTGTCTGGGCTCCGCTTCTCCTTTGATCATGTTCTCTTCAGGCAGTGGTATCTGCGAACTCACTGCCCCAGGCCTCTTCTAGCCTGAAGGTAGGAGGCCCCAGAAGGAGGCAGCAGATTGATGGGGAGATGAGAACGGAGGTGGGGTTGTAGTGAAGCTGACCCTGGAAGATCAGAAAGAGGCGAGGCTGCAGGGGCTGCTGGAATGGTGGAGGGGGGTGGTGGTGAGAAGCTTCCCAGGACAGGGAGGAGCTGAGGAGTGACTATTGTTTAAGAAGTTACAGTAAATCCCTGACTGGTGTGGCTCAGTTGATTGGGCATCTTACTGCAGAACCAGGGGTTGCCGGTTTGATTCTCCCTCCCTTCCCCTCTCTCTGGAAATAAAGAAGTAAAATCTTTTTTAAAAAGTTAAAATAGAAAAAGAAGTCCTGGTAAGACATGAGGTCTGCAAAGGGTGGCCGTGCATGGAGACCGTGAGCTTGGGTGTGTGTGTACATCTGTGAAGGCTGTGGTGACGGTAGTATCTTTATCAAATTTGCCCAAGTACTTAGATTTTAAAGTCACAATCTTGGAGGAAATGAGAACTGGAAAAATATCTGGACCCTAGGAGAGCCAAGTGGGGAATGCCACCGAACCTTGTAAGGCTAATCAGAACCCAGTGCGTTCTGACAGGATTCCCTAGCAGCAAGGTCCCGGCCTCCACTGAGTACCCAGCACAGAAAGAATTTCTGGCATAATTGGCGAAGGCTGTATGGACGAGATGGACATTCAACTGGGCCCTGAGTTCTAAAAGGGCTGGATGGGAATGAGAAGAGGGAAATGGGTATTCCAGAATGAAGGTGTGCAGATGGGCATAAGTTGGCTCATGTGGGGACCGAGGAGGGGACCATTCTGAAGTGTCTGGGCCATTTTCTTACTCTCCCCTGTAGCTACAAGCCCATCGTGGAATTCATCGATGCCCAGTTCGAAGCCTACCTGCAGGAGGAACTGAAGATCCGCAGGGTACTGCACACCTACCACGACTCTCGCATCCACGCCTGCTTGTACTTCATAGCCCCTACAGGTCATTCCCTGAAGTCTCTGGACCTAGTGACAATGAAGAAGCTGGATAGTAAGGTATGGAAGCAGGGGCAGCTGGGTAAGCTGGGTCATTCTTACTGGTCTCTTGTACAAAGTAGAGGCCAGCTTCCAGGAGAGGTCTTCAGGTTTCTTCATCCTCTCTTTTGTTCCCTCTTACTCCATAAAGATGGTGCTGTTGATCCAGATTCCATGCCAAATACTTTGTTTTCCCAGCACAGAGCACAGGTTTGCCCTGAGTTGTCTTTCTGCCCTGATCCCTCTTGAGCATAAGGGTACATGCAAGCAAGATGGCTGTCCCAGTCCAGGGGCTCAAGCTTTGGCGAGGTGTTTTTTTATTTTGATCCCATGTTAACTGGCCTGTACCAAAATCAAACATTCAAACCGGGCTTTGAAAGTTATTATTCTTATTATCAATACTTATTTTTATAATTGCAGCTAACATTTGTTAAACTCTCATGTGCTACCATTGTGCTAAGTACATCATGCATGGAGCATCTCATTGAATCCTCATAACTCCCCTATGAGGCAAACACTGTTCTTATCCCCCGTTTTACAGGGGAGGAAACTGAGGCTCTGAGAGGTTAAGTGACTTGCCCATTGTCATGTAGCTGGCTATTGGCAGACTTTAGATTCGAATTCAGATCTGCGGCACCAAGTTCTGTTGTCTCCCTTCTTGAGAAAGATGGCTGTGGGAATCAGGCATGTCCTGCTTTAAGAGAAAACGACCCACTCCAGATATAAATTAGACAGTGATTCTTCATGTTAAAAGATTATTTGCTGGCTCTGGCTGGTGTGGCTTAGTGGATTGACCGTGTGCCTGTGAACCAGGGGGTTGCCGGTTCAGTTCCTAGTCAGGGTGCATGCCTGGGTTGCAGGCTGGGTCCTTGGTAGGGGGGCACACGAGCGGCATCCACACACTGATGTTTCTCTTCCACCCTTTCTCCCTCCCTCCTCCTCTCTCCAAAAATAAATAAATAAATAAGTAAATAAAATCTTTTTTAAAAGATTATTTGCTGTATAAAAGAATTGACCACGGAATTCTTTAGAGAGACAAATTATTAGTACATTTCCCCCTAATATTTTATAGGTGCCTGGCACTGTGATGAGCATTTTATATGCATTATTTTAATTCAGCTTTCTAGTTATTCAATGTGGTGGGTACTATTATTATTCCCATTTTGCACGTGAGGAAACAAAGGCACAAAGAGTCAAAAATCTTGCTCAATGTTAGACAACTTGTCATGGGTCTGGGATTCAGACTGAATTCTCCCTGACTCCAAGTTTTTTTTTTTGTTGTTGTTGTTGTTGTTGTTTTTACAAAAATCTAACTGATATGCATTTATTTAGTAGCATGTCCATTACAAAAACAGAATTTCAGCTATAATCAGAATAGAAGCGATTTTTCATTTTCCGCAGCAATGAGCTCACCGCTCATGAGTAACAAGCTGCTCTGGAAATGTTGCCACACCCTGCATGGCCTAGGGCAGCAGAGAGCTACATGGCTGGTGGCCTGGTGAGTGGGCAGGTTAAGTAAGCAGCCTTTTGCCATATGTTTAGAGTGTGTGGATGGAGACGTGGTGAAGAGTGAAGAGGGAAATTGGCTCTTCTTGCTGTTCCCCCTCAGCAAGGGCATTGGTGCCCAACCCTTCCCAAAAAAGACTTCAAGGGAGGTGCCTCCAAGGTCCAGTCTTAGAGGTGCTACTGAGGCAAAGTGCAAGGGGGGGAAAGTTTGTCTTCCAAGTCCAAAGTTCTCAGACCCCCTTTCACATTCTTTTCAGTGCCCCAGCACCATCCACCACGCATCCCGTTGGAGGCCGCTGGCAGGAATGACTGTGCTCTCCGTGTGCACCTGAGCTTGAGGGCACTCTGTCTCACTAAGCCATGTGCATTTCAAGTTTCTTAACCTTCTGGCAGTAAAAGCCTTGCCCTTTCTTGGAGGAATGTCAGGGATCAGGTCAGGGTTTCAGGTGGCTTGAATTTGGGGGCAGCAGTAAGCCTTTGTCCTGCTGTTTGAAGTTGGGCATTTATGCTTGCTTTCTTTATGCAGAAATTAACCGCGAGATTCAGGCAACATAACTCTTTGAATATGTCTCAGATCAAATTGGTAACTCAGAAGGTCTTCACTTAACTGGGTTGGTTCATCAGTGTTTGCTGCCAAAAAGAGGGCCACGTGTGCATTGTCACTGAGCTCCCCGCTGCTCCCACTTCCTGCCATCCCCCATGTGGGTCTCTGTTCCACTGGCTAGGGCTAGCATGCACTGGATGGATTGGGACAGTTTATTGTTAGCAAGGAGTGCCTATCTTTCCTCTTGTCAACCACAGATTTCCAACTGCCATCTTCTGATTCAAATCACTGGAGCAGTGACCTTGATAGGAAAATATCACACAACTCATCAATTTGGATCTGAGCTGGTAGACAGCTCATGGTAAGACTATAGACCGAGAAATAAGGCTAAACTTGAATTTGGATTCCAGTTCTGCTACTTACTTGCTCTGTGGGCTTGGACAAGTTATTTAACTTCTCTGTGCCTCAGTTTCTCATTGGTAAAATAGTGGTAACGATACCTCCTGGGAGGGTTATTGTCAGGATTGTGTTAATCTCTGTAAAGCACTTACTTCCTCATAAGCAGTCATTGTGATGGATTATATTGTTTGGTTACAGAGGTGGCCAGTCCTAGACCACGGGGTTGAGCGGCACCCTCCGGCAGCCAGTCGGAAGTCCTAAGCCATGCTACTTGTCGGCTGCAGATTATCAACAATGTTCCCACATGGCTCCTTTCTCCCGTAGGTGAACATAATCCCCATCATTGCCAAGTCGGATGCCATTTCTAAGAGTGAGTTAACAAAGTTCAAAATCAAAATAACCAGTGAGCTCGTCAGCAACGGGGTCCAGATCTACCAGTTTCCTACAGATGACGAGTCGGTGGCAGAGATCAATGGAACCATGAACGTGAGTAGGAGCACAGGGGTTCAATGTGCTGACCGTTTGCTCTTTATTCTATTTCACCAAATGGCCGTCAGACGTCTTCACCGTCCATTTTGCTGTAGTCACTTCTTGGTTATTTGAGTCCCAGGTATTTGCGAGAGAGAATGCAGAATGAAACAACTCCCCTGTCCTCGGGGTGGCTGCTTCAAAGCCGAGCAGAGATTGAAGGAGGGAAAGGCTGACTCCAGGAAGAGTCTGGAGCAGGGGATTCAGACCTCTCCTTCCGCCCTCCTCTTTGATGCTGCTCTGGTCTAGACCAGGCAGCCCCCCAGGGGACTGCTGGAAGGGCAAACATTCTTTGTTTGTAACAGACACGAAGTGCTACGACAGTTGATTTTGGTGAATGAAGGAAAGGCTAAAAAAAAGTTGGCTGGATTTGGAGACTCAAGGATAATCTGTACTCAGATAATCAAGCTTTCTGCCCCTGGGAGGAAAAATGATATATGGCCTCCAATTTGTCTGGTGACTAGAGAGATGTTATTTTTCATGTTTCAGGGTTGTGCTTTGGTTTATTAAGTGTGAATGACTTTTTGAAAAAGCAACTTGCCATCTTGCCTGTCCTCCCTCACTCCTCCCCCACGACAGGAATGAGTAATGAAGAAGGCAGAGAGTCAAACATCTCCTCATGCTTCTTTACAATGTGTTGATGCTGTTGCTGTGAAATCTTCAATGTTATGATTTCAAGGAGACAGCTAATAGCTTTCAGAAAGCCTCTGCTTTGGGAACAGATTTCTTTTTTTCTACTGAGAGGCATCAGTTTTTCCTAATGACATAATGCCTGGGTATAGCCCAACTCAGGAAAGCCTGGTAATAAAAGCCATTTTTAGAAACTTCCTGCTGCTGCTGCCCAGCAAGTTATCATTCTAGCATCAGCAGCCACCTCTGATGAACTGGCCAACAAATTTGCAGAGCAGGGCAGCAAGTCCTTGTCTCTCCTGACTTTCCACGTATCAGTAGTATACTTGAGACATGTTGTTAGGAATCCCTCCTCGTCGTTGACAAGTCTATCCCAAGAGGAAGGCTGTGTGACCTGTGATAGGTAGAATTATACCTCTGACCAGTCGTGAGCAGGAGGGAAAAAAAAGATGGATGCTTATTCTCTCAAGAAGTCAGGACGTTGGAGTCAGTAGTCCAAAGTTTGCTAGTATTTCACTTCAAAAAACGAAATATTTTTCCTTCTTTAAAATGAAAGTTGACATACCGTTTTATATTAGTTTCAGGTGTATAACATACATAATGATTCAACATGTATATTCCTCATGATGTGATTACCTCGATACATCTAGTAACCATCTGTCACTATACAAAGTTATTACAATAATATTGATTATTTTTCTTATGCTGTATATTACATCCTTATGACTCATTATTATTTTATAACTGAAAGTTTAGTGAATTTAGGGTTATCCCTCTAAAAACATCACTCATCATGCATTCCCTGGCATTTCACCATGCTTTTCTGAGTGGGAAAGACAGGGCTGGCCTCCAGCTAGTGTGCCTGGGATTGGGCATGATCGTGGGAAGGGGGCGTGCATGGGAATGCTATGTGTTATGTGTGTTGTGATGGGCAACAGGATGGGGGGTGCTGCTAAAAATATATACAGAGGATTGTTTAGCCTGCCTAGCACCGTTAAACTGTGTGGAAGGTCCCCAGGGTCTTCGGATCAGCTGTGGCATACAAAGCCGCATCATCAGGGACCTGGGCTTGGGTGGTAGGAGGAATGGGTGCCGGCTTTTCAATTCTGGATTTTACTCCGGCCCGCAGCCTCAGCCGCCCTAGCCAATTACCATGAGAACTGGATTGGAAGAAGTAGTAGAAGCCTCTTGCCTAATTGAAGAAGACTGTATAGCCATCTTACTGCTCACCACGAAGGATTTTCGTGGCAGGAAATGAAAGCAATGAAGTCTCAGCCTCCCCCTTGACTTATGGGTGGCTCTGAAAAATGCTGGTTTCAGATTGAGGAGGCAAGACAATGTTGTGAAAGATCATGTGGCATTCTACTTTCAACCCATGCTCCAATAACTCTCAAGTTTGTAGACTTGAATATTAAAAATTGCTGTGCTGTTCAAATCAAATGTTGTCCTTTGAGTAGCTCAAGCCATGGCCAGGGACTGGGCAACTAGCTCAATTACTCTATTTGGCCTACTTGATTGGCCACCTGTGAGGTCTTGGGTTTGACCCTCATAAAGGCATTTGGTCACATGGGTGACCTTTAGGGTCATAGGGAGACCCACAGACACAAGCCTGCCCCTTCTCTTGAGGCAGCAGTGCCGTTTCTGTTGTTTGTACACACCTCTGTGGGAATCACCAAGGGTCGACTTGAGAGAGAATCAGGCACGCTCTCGCTTAGTCGCTAGTAGGGGCCTAAAATAGGGGTGAGCATAACCAGCAGTGTGACTGGGAAATCCTGTCCACCCTGGGAGGAAGCCATGCCCAATGGGGATGTTGTCAGATGAGTAGGAAAGGGCCCTGACAATCTCTATTTCACTGGGCTGAGGGGAACGATCATGTGCCCTCCCAAAGTATAATGGATGTAGTGGAAACAGAATAGAATAATTCATGCCAATTGCATCATCAAACATTTAAATATGTGACAAGAAGAATTCTAGGTAGACATGAGGCAGAAAAGGTAGTGGATCTGGGACTAGACTCATAAGATAAAGCTTGAGGCCATCTCTTGTTGAAAATTTTAAAAAGATTTTAATTTATTTTCAAAGACGGGGGAAGAGAGGGAGACAGAGATGGAGAGAAAACGTTAATGTGTGAGAGATACGTTGATCGGTTCCCTCTCACACGCCTCCAGCTGGGTACCTGCCTGCAACCCAAGCCTGTGCCCTGACCAGAAATCAAGCAGGCAACCTTTTGGTTCTCAGGCAGGTGCTCAATCCAGTGAGCCACACCAGCCAGGGCTCTTGTTGAAGTTTTCTGAGACTGAGGCGTCTCACCAGAGGTCTTCTGGGTGAGAGAGTTCCATGGACTCCCCATAGGAGCCTGTCACTGTTTCAGCAGCAGCACTGTCTTGCGTCTGCCAGAGTCTCTGCCCTGGCTCCACATATACCAAGTGTCACCCCTGGGAGTATGATTTGGGGGTACCTTCTCTCTGCTCTTTTATTCTATTTTGGTTGTCATAGCCATCAGTCTTTCAAGAGCAGCAGAATGAGGGCTGGAGCCTGGACCCATGACTTCCCGCCCTACACAGTTATCTGACTTCCAGCAAATGCCTTCAGCCGGGAGGCAAAACACTGGCCACCCTCAGTGATTGGGGGAGGCTGGCATCTAAAGTGTGGTGTCCTGCTCTAGCTGGTATGGCTCAGTGGATTGAGCACTGGCTTGCAAACCAAGGGGTCGCCGGTTCAATTCCCAGTCAGGGCACATGCCTGGGTTGCCGACCAGATTGGGCCCCCTCAATAGGGGGGCACAGGAGAGGCAACTGCACATTGATATTTCTCTTTCTGCTTCCCTTCCCCTCTGTCTAAAAATAAATAAATAAAATATTTTTTAAAAGACATTTAAAAAAAAAAAAATGTGGTGTCCTCACTACTTCCTGGGAAGATTTGGGCATGAGAGTTAGGGACCTAACTCTCATTTAACCTTTCTGTATGCCAATCCCCCAAAATCACACATGGGGTTGATCATAACCACCCTGTAAGGCTGTTGTGAGAATCAAATGATATCTACCTGGGAGCCCTGGGAAATGATATCCTTGCATAGACTTATCAGAATAGAACTCGATGCCAGGTGTAAAAGAGTGTGCCGTGGGAGGTCTCTGTAGCCCTCTGAAGCTGCCTGGGTAGGAGCTGTGCCTTTTAGAACGGGGAGGGGCAATATGACAGCAGTTTAAGGGAAGAGGGGAAGCAAGCGACCCTGTCATTCTAACAATGTCTCTTGGAAACAGTAACAGGCCCAAGAGAATACTGACATTTTTCATTCCTTTATTCTCTTCTTGGTTTTTCCCCCTCCTGTTCTCTCGAGCCCAGAGAAATACCTTCTACTCCACATAGCCTTCTCCTCCATCACTTTCAGTTGAGAGCCCACAATGTATGAGGACAATACAATGTGGTTTCTCTTTCTCACCTCCTCCCTTGGTCTAGCCCTCTGCCACCGATGCCCCTTGTGTCATGTGGCCAAAGCTTTGGAGTTTCTGTAGGAAAGACAATATTTTCCTGGAAAAGGTTTCAGGGTGCTTTTGAGGCTCCTGACATGTCTTGGGTCCCTGAGTGGGAATAATGAATTGTGCCCAGATGACCCCCTGGCAAAGCCTGCGGGCAGAAGTCAGAGATCACTGGCTCTTGGGCAGGGTTTTCCCGATGTCAGTATGCCCCTAATACCCCCTTGTGTCACATGCGCAATGACCCTCTTGATGATTCATTGCCCTAGTAGGGCTGAGGAAACATTTCCCACTTTCACCCTTTGCCCACCTTCTGTATCCATGGCCTCTTCTTTCCCTATTTCCTATGTCCCTGTTTCAGGGATGGTCAGTGGAGTAGGAAGGGATGAACCGATGACACTCTGAGAGAAGCTGAGAGAGGATGAGAGAGAGCCACTTCGCCTGGATGGCCAAGTACCTCGGGGGATGAGTGGATGTCCTGGAGCTGAGCTGCTGATTAAGTCCTGTGTTTTCCACTCCTAAAAACATTCTTGGCGTGCAGAGCTAGAAGAGAATAGAGAGGAAGGATTGGCTGTGAGATCAGTGCACAGATTAAATAAACAAAAAACATTTGCTTCAAGTTTCCTAGAATTGAAATGCCACTTATAATCTGACCTTGCACAACCAGTTCACCCTAGGGTTTGGAGCGCTCGCCTCCTCTGCCGCTGTAACCTCTAAATGGGTGTGGTGGACCTGCAGGCCCTTCAAGTCAGAGAGACCACCCCTTGCTCTGTCCCTGGATTCCAGCCTTTGCTCTGCCCCTTACTGCTGTGTGCTTGCTGGCAAGTCCTTAGCCCTTCTGGACCTCAGTTTCCTCTTCTATAAAATGGGATAATAAAACCATCTACTTCAAGCATTGTTGTAAAGATTCAATGTGGTAATGTAATGTAGAGGGCCTGGTATGGAGTATCTGGAGTTGAGTGAATTGCTGCTGCTAATATCAGTTCTTTAGCTACAATACTGTTAGTACAATTGCTACTGCCTACTCTGTGCAGCCTGCTTTGACTTCCCATGAAGTTAGCTGCTCTCTCCTCTGTGTTACTCCAGCCCTTGAGCCTCTGTTTATAATCTGGACCTTAGTCTAGTGTTATTGTTGGCATGTCTGTCCCCTACCAGACTGTGCACTCTCTATGGGCAGGCTCTGAACTTTTTCAATGTTGTATTTTTTTTAATGCCTAGCACGTAGCGGGAGCTCAGTAAATATTTATAGAATGGAAAGATGAGCCTAGAAACCGAGGCCTGTTTCTCCAAGCAGGCTAAGAAAGTTCCAGTGGACTTTTTACTTGTCCTCGCAAAGTCCTTTCAGGTAAAGCCCTGCCCAGAATCACCTGGGTTGTAACCAGTAGTTATTCAGTGGTTCCATTTGGCCAGTGGTCTCTCAGCACTTGTAACCTGGGCTGCTCCCTGCAGAAGGGCTGCTTTCCCAGGCCCCACACTGCCAACTGGGGGCAGCTGCCTCTTGTCTGACCCACAAAGCCTTCATTAGCCAGGCCTCCCTCCTCATCAGGTCCTGCAAGCACCCAGCTCAGACCCCTGCTTATACTTGGTCTTTCTTCTCTACTATTTCCATGGCCTTGCCACTGACGTTCAAGGAGTATTTTATGAAGCACCTACTGCGTGCAGGGCACCAGAGCATGCATTTGAGCCCTTGGTCATATTCTGTCTTATATATTTTGGGATATGTAAATCTAGCATCCCCAACAGGACTGTAAGCTCCCAGAGGGTGAGGGAGTATGTCTTCTACATCTTGTGTCTCCCTTCAGCACCTAAAAGAGAATCCAGCACGGTCATGGGCATGTGGATGAATACTTATGGACTTGACTTCTAGGATCAAGAGTTCAGTGTGAGCTCTTGTTCTAGAGAAGGAAGAGAACAAGGAGCACACAGCTCCGTCAGCAGTGCCGTTTCAGTATATACCTATTCTCAGGGCTCACACTCTGAGAGAAGGGGGAGGGCCAGCACTCCCAGTACTCTTGCTCTCCTTTAGCCTCTTGAGCCACGCACAGCCCCTCTCATCCCACTCAGCCACCTTTCAAAGGCTCTTCCCCTCAGCAACTGTGAATACTGAAGAGCTAGCTAATCTGTGTATCTGCTTATTATTCTATTGATTTTCTGTCTTTGTTTGTTCCCTATGTATTCAACCATGTCATTGTTACCTTTTATTGTGAATCTCTGAACAGCAGGAGCCTGGACTAGACCTCTTATCCCCAGATAGTTCAGGAGCTTAAGAAATGCCTCTTGATGTTGACAACAGTGAGGGACACTGTAGTGTTGAGGGCCCGAGGCCCAGGAGATGAGCAGCAGTTGCACTGTAGGAGCTGTGCCTTTCTCCCTGAGTTCTCAGCTTTTGTTTGCCTTCTATTTCAGGCCCACCTGCCTTTTGCTGTCATTGGCAGCACAGAAGAACTGAAGATAGGCAACAAGATGATGAAGGCCCGGCAGTATCCTTGGGGCACCGTGCAGGGTGAGTGAGTTTCCAAGAGACAGGGAGCCCCTTCTGTCTGTCCCATTGCTTGACCCCAGCCATTGGGGGACCAGTCCCTAACTTGTCCCCAGTTTCTACTCTTTTGGCTTGAATCTCAAACAGCCATAGGAGTTGCTGGCAGGCAAACTGGTTCCCGGATTCTCTGCCATGGGTAGGCTGTCTTTGTCTCCCATGGAAAAAGCATTCCTAAAACCAAAACCAATGTACCTGGAGCAAGGTGAGAAGGAGTGTGCAAGAGAGCGTGTGTACTTGCCCTGAGTGCACCAGGAGACTTACAACAGTGTTCCAAGCAGTGTTGCTCCCAATAGTGAATAATTAGAAACAACTCAGATATCCATTAAGAATAAATTGGATGACTTGCAAGATGTTCATGTAATGAGATACTATACTACAATGAAAATGAATGAGTTACAGTTACATCTACATGAACACATTTCAGAAACGTTGAGCTAAATAAGTCATAGAAGAGTACATGTTGTATGATCCCATTTGCATGAATTTCAAAAGTAGACAGAACTGAATGATATATATAATATATATAGATATATAGATATATAAAAATGTAAAGATGTATCTTTATATATAAGGATATATAAATATATATACTATATATATATATATCTTCAGGAATTGATATGTAAGTGGTAAAACTATAAAGAAAAACAAAGAAATGAATGATAAATCTGAAACTCTTCTAAGGTGCTGGTAACATTTCACTGGACTCGTGGATGTTGCCTGTTGAGCCACACATAGCCCGTCTCATCTCACTCAGTCACCTTTCAAAGGCTCTTGCCCTCAGCGCTGTGAATACTGAAGAGCTAGCTAGCTAATCTGTGTATCTGCTTATTATTCTATTGATTTTCTGTCTTTGTTCATTTATTAGAATTATTTCAATTGCACAGTTCATGTACTCTTCTGTATGCATGATTATTTTGTCATTTTATTTATTTATTTTTAATATATTTTATTGAGTATGCTATTACAGTTGTCCCATTTCTCCCCTTCATTCCCCTCCACCCTGCACACCCCCTCCCACCCACACTCCCCTCCTTTAGTTTATGTCCATGTGTCATAAGTTCTTTAGCATCTACATTTCCCACACTACTCTTGCCCTCTCCCTATCTATTTTCTCCCCACCGTCTATGCT
>PVKM010019236.1:0-24379 GCA_004027735.1 Carollia perspicillata | reverse complement strand
CCTGTTACGTATGAGGGGCAGAGCCTTAGGTGTTCACCAGGGCAGGTCAACCCAGTCACAGGGTTGTGATGCTCTCTGTGGGGGCGGGGTCAAAGAGGGAACAGTGGCGTCTGTCCCATGTTTTCTGGGATTTGCGTCCCCTCTGCTGCCTTCCACACACAAACTGGGCTCCCCTGGCGCTGGTTCCCAGGTGGGCGGGCCTATGCACGCTCCAGGATCCTGCGAGTCTCCTCAACGACCTCTCCTGTGAGGCTGGGAGCCTCTCCTGGCACCTTTTCAATTGGTATTTTTAGGCTTTATTTCCCGTCGCTGGGGCCCTGGGCTGTGTGGTCTGTCTCACTGCCTGCTCTTGCCTAGTTTATTTGCGCACAAATGTGTGTCCATGGTCGGCCAACTGCCCTATGTGCCCTGCGTGCTCTGTTTGTCTCCTCCCCACGTCTGGGGTCTGCAGGCTCCAGGCCACCTATGCTTCCCAGCGCTCCCAGGTCTGGCAGCCACTGCATTTTCCTGCCACATTCCCTCCGCTGGCTGCCAACTCCACCCCTCTTATCGGTCTGGTTGAATGGTTGTCCCGGACTTCCGCAGTTCAATTTTCTGTGTTCTGGTTGTGTTATTGTTTGTAAATATTCATTGTCCTTAATCTCGGTTGTGAGAGGAGGTACAGTGTTTCCACCTACGCCTCCATCTTGGCCGGAAGTCCCATTGGTTGATTCTTGTATGTGTCCTGACTCGAACCCACAACCTTGGCATATTGGGGCAGTGCTCTAACCATCTGAACTACCCAGCCAGGGCTGCATATATGTTATTTTTTGTATGCCCTTTGTAACTATGTTTGTACTGTATTTTACTTTTACCTGAACCTTAAGAGTTACAATCACTAATTGCTATTTACTGTCTCCCCCAACCACCCATCATGTACAGGTGATTTTGGGAGCAGGTCAGCTCTTTCAGGCACAGCAAGACCTGCTCCATCGAACAGCTCCCCTACTCTTATCGTACCACCTCATTAAGTGGGGAAGTCAGTGCTTGGCAACTGATGTTCCAGTTGACACACTGTGAGTTTATTATTCTGATTATTATTAAAATATATTGTGAGTAATTATTTTTTCATTGTCTTACAAGAAAAAATTATAAGCATTATGCTGTAATGTATTTTGCTTTTAAAATTCGAAGAGCTTTTAGATTCTTCATTTTTTAAGATTAAAGGCAACTTATAAGAATTAAAACAATAAAATGTGTTTATTATGTGTTATTGTACGTGTGTGTGTAATGTAAAGGTAAATCCTGTTGAAAGGAAAATAAGATGAGGTCAGTGGAAAAGTTAAACCACACACTGAAACATTGTGTTAGTTACTAAAAGTAGGCTGAGATTTTTTATAGCTCAAAGAAGAAAGAAAATCCAACAATTAGAAGATTCATGTTGTCAGTAAGATAAACCATTCCATTTTCTCTGGTGAGGTGAGGCTTTTCGTCGCGTGGAGGTCTCAGAAATTTGCGTGGTGGCTTCTCACTGAGGGCTCGCTGAGTGGCACATTTTCCAGACTTTTACGTGCTTTCAGTGGAGCTCTCGTGTGCAGTTTGTCAATGACATTGACAGCATTCTTGATAGAATAACTTGTTGAAGTCGTGTCGGCATCACAGAATTTACGGGCTGATTTCCCCCTTTTCCACAGGGAGTCTAATCTCCAACACCTATCAGTACTGGAGCTGACGGACTCCAGTGCTTTAATGGCGAATAAGTTTGGTAAGGACTGGACTGTGTATGCATTCGGTTATAAATTTGGCAGCTGTTTTATATTCATTAAAGTGGTCTCTCGCCACCTTTATTACAGAAAATTTGGCGAGGCTCTGCTTTCACTTGGAGAGGGTATGAAGCATGCTGTGGCCTGAGACCTCTGGTTGTGACAACAGGTCTTGTGGAAGCCATAGTCCCAGAGGAGGCGTAATTGAGGGTGTTGCCGCTTTCCCCCTGTATAATGATACCCCAGGGATTAATTCAAAGTCACTTTTTTAAAAAAAAAGATTTTATTTATTTATCTTTAGAGGGTAAGGGAAGGAGAGAGGGAGAGAAATATCAATGTATGGTTGCCTCTGGTGCATTCCCCGCCGGGAACTGGCCTACATCCTAGGCATGTACCCTGACTCGGAATTGAACCTCGATTGTTTGGTTCTCAGGCCTGCGCTCAAGCCACTGAGCTACAACAGCCAGGACTCAAGGTCACTTTTTAAGTTTACTAAGTTCATGGTAGCTTTTGTGATCTTAATCAGTATCTGTTCAAAAGGATCCCCTCTCTCATGCTTGAGAACCATTCTGGGGAATTTATTTTGTGTTTTTTTTGGTATAAACTCTGAAATTTTCAAGCTATTTTTGTTGTAAATACTTTTCTAGGGGAGACACTTAGGTTTAATGAGACCAGTGGAAAATAGTAACTACAGTATTGATTTAACTGGCTTTTAAAATTGCATTTGTATAGTACTTCAGAGTTTACAGATTGCTTTTATTCATATTGCCATTGATAATCTCAATGGTGCATTTTTTTAAACTTTTTTTTAGATTTTATTGATCTACTTTTAGAGCGGGAAAGGGAGGGAGAAAGAAGGAGAGAAACATCAGTGTGCAAGAGAAACATTGATTGGTTGCCTTTCATACATCCCCAACTGGGAACCTGGCCTGCAACCCAGCATGTGCCCCAACAGGGAATCAAACTGGCAACCTTTTGGTTTGCAGGCTGGCGCTCAGTCCTCTGAGTCACACCAGCCAGGGCCCAAAATAGTAAGTGTCCTTTGTTATAGGCACAAAATGAATTGGTAGAATGTCTTAATTGAAAATTGATATTGCTATCACAAGCTGGTGATCGTCATTTCTTTTTCTTTTTCTTTTTTAAGTATCTAGCCCTCAGACAGTTGTGGAATTATTCTTCCAAGAAGTTGCAAGAAAACACATTATATCTCATCTCTTCTCTCAACCAAAGGCACCTCTGAGCCAGACTGGGTTGAATTGGCCTCAGATGATTACTGCAATTACCAGTTATTTATTGCAGCTCTTGTATCCTTTTATTCAGAAGCTATTTGAAAGATTTCTTTTTTTTTTTTCTTTTCTTTTTTTTAATCCTCACCCAAGGACATTGTTTCATTGCCTTTAGAGAGAGAGGGCGGGGGAGAGAGAAACATTGACATGAGAGGGAAGCACCGATCAGTCATCTCCCACACAGCCCTGGACCCCGGCATCCTCCACGCCCAGACTGGGGATCCGTAAGCGTCCAGAATGTGCTGTAACCTTTCAGTCATGGGATTACACTCCAGCCAACTGATCCATACTAGCCAGGGTAAAAGGTTTCTTCTAGTTAAAAAGTATAAGGCTCCTTCTGCCTTGTGATGAAGATTTTTAAATGAGTTTGGGTGCTTTTCCATCTACAAAGGATTATAGTACTTATTTTCAGATATGATCCCAGTTTTTACTTTATTTCTGTTTGGTTTTTTGCTTAGGAGTTGAGCCAGATTTTACTGATATGTACATGTTTAATACCTAGATCTCTTTTAAAGTGTTATGCATTCATCAAATATTTATTGAATAGCTCAATGAAGTCATTTTATGGAGCTTGACTACCCAATGTGTATGTTTAAGTTTTGCCAAAAAACATAAAAAAAAACCTCCTTCTTAACCAAAGACCAGGTGGCCTAGCAATCCCAGTTGCCTCTTTCTAGAATGTTTGATGGGAAATTGTCAGTATGTACAACTGCAGGTGAGTACTGTTGAATATTTCAGGTTTAATTATTCTTGTAAAGGATGGGATTTCTGAATTTTTTTTCTCTGTAAATGTTGTCTGCTTTTTAATTGGGCTGATAATAAGAACCATAATAATTTATATTTGACTGCACCAAAACATACTCCAGATTTTCTCTACTTCCCTATTGATAGTATCATTCCTAATAAAACTTTTTCTAGGATCCTTTCTTCTTTTTTGAATTGTCTCTATTAGGTAAAACAGCATACCATTTTGTTCATTTAAATCCTTTTCTGGAATCTAGTGATTGAACCAGTAAATACCAAAAGTTGGGAAATTGCTAAGATGGAAAGCATATGTGTGTTTGTGTTATTGGAGTCCCATTTGTTTTCATAAAGTATCTAATAGCCTCTGTGAAGAACATGGAAATGAGTATTTATTTTTTTAATCAGAAAGTGCCTTTTATGCCTTTCAGGATTATATTCAACTGCTACATCCCTGGTGTCAAGTCAACGTTGGTTCCCGCCGATTTATGCTGGGACGGTGTTACCTGGTTACAGGAGAAGGCCAGAAGGTAAACCGCCTTTGAGTGGTGAACAAACTTTAGCGCAAGGAGGACACTGAGTTTCAATCTAACTAAGTTGAAGGCTGGGGTAAGAAGCATAGAATCCTCTGGATTAGGATCCAGAAGACTGCTAGTGCCCATGAAGAATGTTCAGCCTCAGGTACTTTGCAGATTAGTTAGGACACAAGAGAAGAAAAGAGTGAAACCTTCCTGTCCCTATATAGGTGTTGTAGGGATGCATTTTAGTAAATAAAATGTATTTTTCAATTACATTGTTTTCATTATATCTTTTGGAGGAGTGTTTTGTTTTGTTGCAACAAAAGCTTGACTATTCCAACAAAACATTTAATTTTAACTATTGTAACTTCCTAGGGCTTTTGAAAACATTTTCTATACTAATTTGAGATAAAATTTACATATCATTACAACTCACCCATTTGGAGTATACAATTTAACATAATACATGTCAACATTTTTAAGATATACACAGTTGTGCAAATATCACAGTTAATTTTTAGAACATTTTCATCACTCCAAAAAGAAACCCCAATTTATTAACCATCACTCCCCAATTCCCCTATTCCTCTTAAGCCTGTTCCCCTATTTCTTAGTCAACCACCAGTCTGCTTTGTTTCTCCACAGAGAGAATAAATAAGTAAATCTACCTGTTCTGGGTATTTCATATTAATGAAATCATCCACTTTGGGTGTTTTTTGTAATTGATTTCATTCATTTAGCATATATGTTCAAGGTTCACCCATATCGTATATGTCATTTCTTTTAATGGCCAAATTATAGTCCATTGTATGGATATATCACATTTTGTTTATTCATCCGTCAGTGGGTAGTATATCATTTTTTTTAAGGCAGCTTCTTTTCCTATTATGGTAATTTACATTTCTAATTTTTCCCTGACATATTATTATATAAATTTTTAAACATACAGAAAAGTTTAAAAACTTTTATAATAAAGTCATATATATTCACCACTCAAATTCTACAAATGTTAACATGTAGCTACAGCTGCTTCATTACATGTTTGTCTATAATTATTAAAGCTTACTTTTTAATTAATAGCACTTAAGTGAAAAAGTAATCTAAAAATATTAATAATGCATCAGATAGAGCTTAGATGGCAGAAATTATGAATGTAGTCAGAAGCATTAAACAATGTTTCTTTTTTTGGCTTTCTTTAGCACATGGGCACCTAGGGGTGGAACAACCCATTACGAGTCACTTAGTATTTTATTTCTCCAGGCTCTGGAGTGTTTCTGCCAGGCAGCGTCTGAAGTGGGCAAAGAGGAATTCTTGGATCGCTTGATCCGGTCGGAGGATGGGGAGATAGTTTCCACCCCCAGGCTGCAGTATTATGACAAGGTACATTATGTCGTGGTTTGGCGCTTTCTCCACCACCCTCTGTAGAAATTTATCTGAAACAAATTGCTTTGGTATTTTTGGAGAAAAACAGTATAAAAATTAATTAGTCCTCCCTGGCTGGTGTGGATCAGTGGATTGAGCACCAGCCTGCAAACCAAAGGGTCACAGGTTTGATTCCCAGTCAGGGCACATGCCTGGGTTGCAGGTCAGGTCCCCAGTAGGGGACACACCAGAGGCAACCACATGTTGATGTTTCTCTCCCTCCCTTCTCGTCTCTCTAAAAATAAATAAAATCTAAAAAAAAATAAAATAAAGAAATAGTTATTCACTGAATTTCCAAGTAAAGGGAAAATGAATTTGCCTAGAAAAATTGAAAATGTTTAATTAAATTTGATAAATGCTTATAACTTATATCATTTTATTAGCCCAGTTATCATTAGAATTCTATTAACAGTTTTGCCGGTAACTCAAATAATTAACTTGCAATGTTTAGCCTTAGTTAATGATTTGGCCCCTGAGCTTTTCTCCTACCACTGTTCCCTCTAGTCACTCAGCTGTTATTACGGTGGCCTTCTTACCTCTCCTATAGGCCAGCCACATCCTCTGTACTTTTCAGAGCCTTTCTGCCTGCCGTTCCCTTAGTCAATTTTCTCACACCTTCGTGGCATTCAGGTTTCTGCTCAGGTGTCACCTCCCTGCCTCACCTACGAAGAAGAATCTATGTTGTGCTGCCCTGCCTGCGCCCCCCCCCCTTCACGTGCACACGTGCAGGTGGGCACTGTGGGCAGTCTCCCAGCCCTGCTTCATTTTCCTTTATGTTACTTCTTTATAACACGTTATGTCCCAGATACCTATGTGTGGTTACTCAGCCTTCCCACCAAACAAGAAATGCAACAAGGCAAACTCCACTGTTCTGCTCATTGCTTGTTCTTTAAAGAGATAAATTAATTTATACTGAAATGCTGAAATAGATTTACATCTATTAATAACCCTCTACTATCTAACGAGAAAATTATTTTGAATTTTGAGTAAGAATTTTTAATCTGAAGCCAGATGAATTTAAGGCATCAATAAATCCCCTGAAATTAGGTATAAAGTGTTGTTTGTATTTTTTTCTGTGGAGAGGCTCCATAGCTTTTGTTAAGAGAAACTTACTGATTTAAAAAAAACATTAAGAATCACTGCTCCAGTGATTCAGGGTCCAGTGATTCAGTGATTTAGGGTCCAGTGGACCCTAAAGTGGGAATTGGGAAGAAAATACTAGAACTCTCACTCACAGAGAAATAGATCAGGATGTGCTAATGTGTATCATAAGGATTGACTCTGATGCCTTTATTTGGCCCTATACCAAGTGGTCATTTGTCACTTAGTCTCAAGGTAGGCTTCTGAGGGAAGATTGAGTGTCCCAGCAAAGGGCGGGGGTACATGGTGGCACCCTCGTCCACCTCATTGCAGTAGGTTAGGTTTGCCTAGTTAAATTGATTTACACGTTATATTCCTTAATTTTAATGAAAATCACCTTTAGAATATGGACATGGCTTTTAAAAACTCCTGCAAAGAAGCCAGATTGGAGATACTAACAAAGTATAAGCAAGTGAGAAACATTTAGGACTGACACTTCCACCTTTGATACAGGCTCTTCATCAGCCACACTGCAAGGTAAGAACAGTGACCGCCTGTAATCAGATCTGACAAGTCAGCCAAAAATGGTATTGGACTTTTCAGGGATGCTGTTTTAAGATCTAAATAAGTGTACCTTGAATTGAAATGTCAGTTCGAGATACTATGAAAACTGTCAAGATGTCAAGCATCTTAATCACCTGTGGTGTGGAGTAGTGATTGGTTACAGCTACTTTGGGAAACTGTCAATATCTAGTAGCTCCAGTCATTGACATATTAGGACCAAGTGATCGCAGTTCTAAATAGATCCAGACAGATGCACATATTTGCCAAAAGAGATTTGTATAATTTATGTTCCAAGCATAGCCATAAAAGTCATACTGGAAACAACTCCAGTGTTCATTAACAGAATGGATCAGTGAATTATGGTATATTCTTTCAATGACATTAATTGCTGCATGTAATAACGTAGATCAGTCTTACTAACGTGTTAGTCAAAAGAAGTCATATCCACAAAAAATACATACCGTAAGATTCTGTTTCCATGAAATTAAAAACAACTGTTAAAAGTCAGTAGTGGCGCCCTGACTGGTGTGGTTCAGTTGGTTGGAATTTCATCCTGTAAATTGAAAGGTCATGGGTTTGATTCCCACTCAGGGCACCTGCCTAGGTTGGGGGTTCAGTCCCTTGTTGGGGCACATACAAGAAGCAGCTGATCGATGTTTCTCTCCCTCTCTCTATCCTTCCCTCCGTGTCGAAAATCATGTCCTCGGGTGACGATTAAAAAAAGAAGCCAGTAGTGGCTGGAAGGCGTCACACCGGAGACTTGGAGTACTGATACTTTATCATTCTTAATTTGGGTGCTGGTGGCACAGATGTGTTAACTTTGTGAACAGTTGGCCAGCTGTGTACTTAGGGTTTGTGCACATTTCTAAACATATGCTACACTTGAGTGAAAAGTATAACCTTAAACCAAGTATCCAGAACAAAAAGATGTTTTATACTGTTAATGAAGAAAAGAAAGCTAATAATAAATAGTAATAAGTAAAAATAATTTTATCCTACTTTTACTTATCTTTATAAGTTTATTTTGAGTGATTCATTCACATGTCTTAGAGAAGTGGGTGTGTATAAGGAAGCACATGAGCACCTGTCTAGAGTGTGCACAGACACTGTTAACAGGGCGGATGGTTTAAACAGTTTGAAGAGTGCTATTCTTGTACTGGAAATGTGTTATGGCAAACGTTAATGTAATCTGGGGTTTTTGTAAGGCTATGGTATTAATATTTACTAGGCTTTAAATTCATCTATGACCTAAACAGTACAAAAAGTTAGTAGTGGAATTATATTTGTTCCTCCACTCAGCAAATACTGAGAGCTTACTATGTGCTAAATATCGAGAATACAGCTGTGAACAAAAAATACCAATAGGAAGCTTTACAACAAGCCTGTTATTTAACAGCAGAATCTAAAGGAAAATCTCAGATAATCCTCATGCTTATCTTGTCAGCAGCTTTGATTTAATCTTTATCTTACCCAGTTATTTGATGGACTTAAAGTCATATCTCAATTTGGAGTGCATTAGCATATTAATTTTAACAGAAGTTTCTTCTATTTCTTTGTAGGTTTTGCGTCTACTCGATGTTGTTGGTTTGCCCGGACTAGTTATTCAGTTGGCCACATCAGCAGTAACTGAAGCAGGTGATGACTGGAAGAGCCAGGTAAGAACTAAATATAACCTAGTCATTTCTCTTGAGGTTTGTCGTGAATGTGATGATTTAATTTATATTAATCTTTTTTCCCCTGTGTTTGATACTTAGGCCACTTTAAGGACATGCATTTTCAAACATCATTTGGATTTGGGTCACAATAGCCAAGCATATGAAGCCTTAACCCAAATTCCTGACTCCAGCAGGTAGTGAGTCTCAGTCTGTTTTTGAGAAGGTCATTTACTGACACTGTGTAACCACAAAGACAGCTCACCCTCATCTCCTTCTCTCTTCTTCCCTTAGGCAGTTGGACTGTTTACGGCAGCTGGTGGTAGTTCTTTGTGAACGCTCGCAGCTACAGGATCTTGTCGAGTTTCCCTATGTCAACCTGCACAACGAGGTGATTTTATTTATCCGCCGAGGACTGGGCACAACTGTGCTGGTTGTTGTGATGGCCACTAAATCTAATGTCTGATCGCTTCCCCGTCCTCAGGTTGTGGGAATAATTGAATCACGTGCCAGGGCTGTGGACCTCATGACTCATAATTACTATGAGCTTCTCTATGCCTTTCACATCTATCGCCACAATTACCGGAAGGGTGAGCACTGGAGCTGACGGTCTGTGTTGGAGGCAGCCTTCTCAGTTTAATCATGTTTTACAAATATGTAATGTATTTGAGCTATATGATTTTTACCTTATTTTTACTACTGGACAAATGTTCTCTACAAGCATTTGGGGATATTATGTTTAAGGGCAGGAGTAGCTTTACCCTTTTAAAGACTACCTGTTAGCCTTGAAATAAGCACTCCAGTTCTAGAACATTTTGGATGCATTTCCAGTAAGATGACCTTCTGTGTGTGTCTACTATCTCATTTTATTTTTAGTTATATTTTATTGATTATGCTATTACAGTCATCCCAATTTTTTCCCCTTTCCCCCTCTCCACCCAGCATTCCCCACTCCCTCAGGAAGTGCCTGTGCCATTGTTCATGTCCATGGGTCGTGCATATAAGTTCTTTGGCTACTCCATTTCCTGTATTGTACTTTACATCCCCATGATATTCTGTAACTACCTGTTTGTACTTCTTAATACTGTCACCTCTTCACCCATTCCTCCACACCTCCCCTCCCACCTGGCAACCATCAAAACACTCTCCATATCCATGAATCTTCTCTGTTTGCATAAAAACGTGCCTGCATATTCTTTTATTTTCTTGAATCATACAGGAAGGGTTAAAGATCTCCTGTTGATTGGTTTTACAATAATAACATCCCTCAGTTGACCTGATTAAAACCAGCTTAACCAGATAAATGTTTAGGTTTTTCTGGAGCAAGGCTGTTGTTCTAACAAAATGTCCTACATAGTACAGGCACTCAGATATTTTTGGGCCCTGTCTGGGTAGCTCAGTTGGTTAGAGCATTGTCCTGATACACCAAGGTTGCAGGTTTAATACCCATCAGGGCGCATACAAGAGTCAACCAATAAATGCATAAATAACTGAAACAACAAATTGATACTCCCCTCATTCTCTCTCTAAAATCAATAAATTTTTTAAAAAGTGTTGTAATTTGTTAGAATGAAAAATAGTTTCATTCAAAAACCGAAAGAAATTTTTTAAATATTCTTTGGTTACTGGGGTCCCATGCTATCTCAGAAAAATGTATTATTCAATATTTAATCAACCTCTGTAACTAAAGTATTGTTAAAAAATAAGAGTCTGTGGTCTTAAACAGAGCATCCACACATTTCTTTGTCTCAGAATCCTGGGTGGAGGGAGGTGACTGCTTGGCTGAGACAAGGTCCCTGAGCTAGTCTTCTGTCCTGTCTGGGCACGTAGGGTCTAATAGTCAGAAATAGCATTTGACATGATAGTTGGGGGGAGCTTTTTTAATTGTGGCAGAGCACACATGAACTCTACAGTGTTAGCCATTTTTAAGTCACGTTAAGTGCATCCACATCGCTGTGTAACCAGTCTTCAGACCTCTTTTCAGTCTTGCAAAACAGAAACTTTGTACTCATTAAACAACTTCCCATTTGTTTTAATCTTGTGTTAAAACACAAGTTGATAATTATTACTTGAAATAACTAACATAGTACTTTCCTAAAGAAGAGTCGTTAGCATTGAGAAACCAATTTTTTTGAAGTGTGGTAAAATCCATTTAACATTTACCACCTTAACCATTTTTAAGTGTGCAGCTCAGCAGTACTGAGTACCTTCATGTGACTGTGCCACAATCTGCCAAGGCCTTCTCATCTCGCAGAACCGAAACTCTGCCCATTAAACAAGTCCCCGTGCCCTCGTCCCCCAGCCTTGGACAACCTCCGCCATTCCTCCCTTCTGCCTCTGAATGTCGCTGTTAAAGTCATACATTATTTTTCTTTTGGTGACTGGCTTGTGTCACTCAGTGTATGTGATGTCTTCAAGGTCCAACCATGTTGTATCATGTCAGAATTTGGGGGGTTTTTTTAAGAGCCAATGATACTATGTGTGTGTGTCACATTTTATTTAGCCATCAATGGACACTTGGATTGCTTCCATTTTTGTCTATTGTGCGTAATGAACAAGGGTGGACAGATATCTCTTCAAGACCTTTCGATTTCGAAGGGTATATTCTCAAAAGTGGAACTGCTGGATCATGAGATGATTATATTTTTAATTTTTTGAGAACTGCCATATTATTTTCCACAGTGGCTGCACCAACTGACACTCCCACCAGCACTGCACAAGGGTTCCCATTTTTCTACGTCCTCACCAATGTGTGATTGTGTGTGTGTGTGTGGTTTTAAGTTAAACTCAGTTTTGTTTTACATTTTAATATTTGATATGTAAAGCAAATTCTGTGTATCTCTAAAGAAACCCATTTCAGAAACTTTGCTGTCTAATTTATTATTGACTCACAGCTGGCACAGCAATGTTTGAGTACGGAATGCGTCTTGGCAGAGAGGTTCGAACTCTCCGGGGACTTGAGAAGCAAGGCAACTGTTATCTGGCTGCTATTAACTGTTTACGACTTATTCGTCCGGAATACGCATGGATTGTGCAGCCAGCATCTGGTGCAGTGGTATAAAAACTTTTTGTCTTGGAATTTAGGGATCATTTTATTTGGTTTGGTCCTTTCAAAACTATGACCTTATCTTCTTTTGTGTCATTTAAAATTTCTCTTGGGATATTTGGGAATTTAATCTATTTTTGCAACAATTTGGTTGATATGTATTACTACCTCTTTAGTTCCCAAGCTCAGAATCATTGTAGGAAGAAGTATTACAGTTTTACAGAAGTAGAGCAGTTTTGGAGTTGGAGAGACCTGACTAACTTCAGGCAAATTAATCTTTTACCGTCCAGTTATTCTCTGGCATAAAATAGAGATGGTGATAATATTAACATCTACCTTATAGAATTATTAGGATATTCAAGTGAGATAATTTATGTACAGATTGCTTAGAACTATAACAGTGCCTGGCCCACAAAAAGTGCTTAATAAGTGGTAGTAGCTGCTGTTAGTTACAGTACCTTTGCAAGAAGACTTGTGCTAGTTAAATAATTTCTGTTGCAAGAGTTGAAGCAGGAAAGCTCTGGATGCAAATTAAAACAGTGATTTTTCACAGTTAAGTGACTTTGTCGTTTCAGTATGACCGCCCTGGCGCATCCCCTAAGAGGAACCATGATGGAGAGTGCACTGCCGCCCCAGGTGAGTCAGGGGTCATGCCGATTCTTCACTGGACAGTGATTCTGTTGTTGTATTAGAGTATTGTTTTTATATCTTTCAATGTACTTACATTGTAGCATACTATATATGTATAGTAGTTACATTGTAGAACTGTTGTAAAGTTCACTTTTTTAGTGTATTTTCACTATATTAATCTGCTAAAGGTTGGTTGGTGGCACTTTGAAAACTTTGTATGGCTGAGTGAGAAATGAGAGTGCTTAAAAAGTGTGTTTCATTTCTTGTATTTAAATCAGCTTGGTAGCAAACTTTTGTTTTGTCAGGCTCCTTTGACACTACCACAGAGGCATGATGCCCTTCCTTAGAGAGCCTGGGCTCCAGGGTGGGACGCCTGGCTTTAATTCTGCCTGGCCCACTTTGGGCATGTTCCTTTCTTACTGACAGAGATAACAGTATTTTATGGTTCTAAGATTTAAATGAGTAATATGTAAAACACCTCGTAAGCACCGCCTCACTGCGGCTGTGATTCAAGGACTGCTTTCATTTGACTCAGCTGTACGTTTGAAGCAGGATGCTGCTTTAAGTTAGCTTTAATGGAGCCACCTGCTTTCTCACTGTGGAAATTAAATGGACAGTTACATAATATCTAGTGGAAATCGACAGGTTGAGTTACTCTGTAGGTACTCCTTTTGCATTTAGGTCGAGTTAGTCTGTAGGGACTTCTTTTGCATTTGGAAAGTTGAAATTGTTTGTCTTTGGCTGATAGCAAATCGGCAGATTGAAATCCTGGACCTGGAAGACCTAGAGAAAGAGTGCATCCTGGCTCGTGTTCGCCTGGCGCTGGCTCAGCATGAGCCGTCGGCAGTTGCGGTTGCAGGTGGGGACACAGCAGTCTGTCGGTACCACCAGCACAGTAGAGGGCTACGCTACATGGCTACAAAGCATGCTGTCCTTCTGAGATACTCTCAACAAACAGTTGGGGGCTCGTTTGCATACACCTGTGGTCGCACTAAGTGGCACTTTTCCGTTTCCGTAGGAAGCTCATCAGCAGAGGAGATGGTCGCTCTCCTGGTTCAAGCTGGCCTTTTCGACACCGCCATCTCACTCTGTCAGACGTTTAAGCTTCCCTTAACGCCAGTCTTTGAGGGACTCGCTTTCAAGTATGTATGCCCTTGTCTTCATAGTGTTAATTTTCTAATGCAAAAGTGCTGTTGCTTAGTGTGAAGCAGGGGTCACACAAGCCAGTAACCTATAAGCCAGGATTTTAGTTTAGTTCACACAAAGGGTTGGTTCTTTTTTTTATTTCTTTTAGTTGATTGTGATTTTTTTTTTAGATATTGATTTATAGTATAGCTTCTGCTGAGAAGATCTGGCTTTCCTGGACCCACATTCCCACAACCTGGGTTCAGAACAGTGTCTATTTGAGGCAGATCACGTGTCCTCTTCAGTCCTTTAGGACAGCTTTTGGCCCCCGAAAGCCTTATTAAAAAGTACTGCAGACAACCTTAATTGGACAATAAAATAATTAAAATCAATCAGTCAATTAAAAAAAAAAGAATCAGTCAATTAAAAAAAAAGAATTTTTTTCCTTATTGAAATTAACTTATACCTAAATATTAGTCAAGTAGATTGTAGATTGGAAATATTAACTTCCAGAATTTTCCGACATCAGTTTTCTCTTGAAAGTAAATTATTATCTCAACACTTGTTGATGGTCTTGTGGGTCATTCAGTTATGTGGCCGTGAGGAGAGAGAAGAGTCAATATCCCAGTAGTGAATTCAGCAGTAGCCTAGAACTCAAGTTGTCTTATCTCTAGCTGTCCTAACAAAATAAAGTGCTTTTTAGCAAGTTAGTTTTTTGTGTGGACCATTTGCATTTGCAGATGCATCAAGTTGCAGTTTGGAGGAGAGGCAGCACAAGCAGAAGCCTGGGCCTGGCTAGCAGCCAATCAGCTCTCATCAGTCATCACTACAAAGGAATCCAGGTATAGCCCTAGTGTTTCTCCTACTTCCCTAGGGCACCCAATTAATCTCAGTTTCTCATAATCTTTCTCTGACAGCCCTAACCTTCAGTAAACTTCCCTTCCTTGAAATGCACTTACAGTTCGTATTATGCAGCTTGCTACTTTACAGTTGGAGCATTTTACAATTTGGAAGTCTTTTAACTCCTAAATTAGCATACCAGAATCATTATTAGAATACAGATTATGAGATAATGCCCTAGCCTTCTAAATCAGAATTTCTGTATAACTATAGTGCTTGATCAGGTTTGGCAACAGTAATCTAAACCAGTATTCTTATTTTAGAAATTTGAAACAAAGAAGTTAAGTGAATTGCATGGTCAAGTAAATATGTGGTTAGTGGGAAGGGAAATGAAAAATCCAAGACATCTAGTTTCTAATACTACCCTGAAGTCACATTGGCCCTAATATTAGGTGCCTTGTAGCAGTATTACTAATTCACTTGTGAGCTTCTAAAGATGTTTTCCCCTGTAAGTACTAAAGATGTTTTCCCCTGTATAGTGGTTAAAAATCTGTAACTCCTTTCTGCTTTTACCAAGTGCCACAGATGAAGCGTGGCGACTGTTGTCCACGTACCTAGAAAGGCACAAAGTCCAGAATAACCTGTACCACCACTGTGTGATCAACAAGCTCCTGTCTCACGGAGTGCCTCTGCCTAGCTGGCTCATAAACAGTTACAAGGTAAGGGTGTCTTCACTGGGAGAGAGTAAGAAGCTGATCTTTATCGTTCTGAATAACTTCAGGTGATTTAAAAAAGCATGATAATTTACAGAAATATACTGACTTATACCTACTTTGGGCAGCTTCTCAATCTTAGCTAAAAACAATTTCATTTCAATTCCACATGGCGTACTGAGTGATTGAAGTTCTGCAGCTTAGAGATTAAGTTAATGCCTGCACGTCTGCTCCCTGAACAACCAGTGGAGAGTTTGAACAGTTGAACAGTGACTCCTGCACATGACACAGTGTTCATTGTTCACTACTCAGAGAATTCACAGGAGTTGGTGGAGTAGTTTTTAAATTACTGCAGCAGTGTTTCTTTTGGCTTTTGTCAAAATTGGGTTTTTGGACAACCCGCATCAGAATTATTGGGGTAGTGGACTACTTCAAAATACAGATTCCTGGGCCCCATCCCAGACTTACAGAACCAAGTTATCTGGAGCTACGAACCAGGACGTATATTTTAACAAGCTCCTAAAGGTGTCTGAAATACCTTGGAAGGATAGGGAAAGAGAATGTGAAGCTTAAAGTCAGGAAAATTGATTCTTTTTTTTTTTTTTTTAGTTAGAAAGTAGAGAAGGCAGCTAAGATGGTTAAGGTTGGTTGTGATCCAATCAGAATGCAGAAAGCACAATTCCATAGGAAAGAATTAAAATGTATCTTACATCACAAAACAGGGGAGGAAGACCACTTAACAGATAGGGCCTCACAAGGTTCCAGAGGGCAACTAGGCTGTTAGGAATCCGAAACTTAAACCAAGGTGCTCATTTATTCATATTGACAAGTATAAATGCCAGGGAATCAGACACTCAACAGCCTTTGGTCTGTGCCTGGGTAAGATGGAGTCAGGTGAGTGTTCATAAGCACTGACTCTTTACAGAAGGTCGATGCCGCTGAGTTGCTCCGTCTGTACTTAAACTATGACCTTTTGGAAGAAGCTGTGGATTTGGTTTCAGAATATGTGGATGCTGTTCTGGGAAAAGGACACCAGTACTTTGGAATTGAGGTAGGCGTGTACACACATTTCATTTAATTCTGTATTATCACAATAAATAAAACCAGGATCCGAAAATAAATGAACTTAGAATAGTGGATTTAACCTTTACTGTTAGTAGTTATACATCTTGTTTTCTATGAGATTAGGGACTGACAATCTAAGAATCTTCCATTCCCTGTTTATAAAATGGGAATACATTTTATTTTTCTCCATCAAAGGAATGTGGCTTTAGTTAGTATTTGAAGGAAGGAGGTAAATAAGAACAAAATGCTTTTTTGTGTGTGCTGAAGACTATGCTGCATCACTACCAGTATTTTCTCATTTAATCCTTACAGCAGCCTGTAAAGGATTGTTTGAATCCCTTTTTTTCCTTTTTTTAAACTATTAAGGAAAAATGCTCAGAGGTCAACTTGAAGTTACCAAAGCTCACACAGATGGTACATAGAAGAGCCATGTCTAGAATTCATTTGATTTAGCCCTGGCTAGTATGGCTCAGTGGATTAAGTGCCAGCCTGTGAACCAAAGGGTCACTAGTTTGATTCCCAGTGAGGGTACATGACTGGGTTGCAGGCCAGGTCCCCAGTAGAGAGTGCTTGAGAGGTGACCACACATTGATGTTTCTTTCCCTCTTTCTCCCTCCCTTCTCCTCTCTCTAAAAATAAATAAATAAAATCTTTAAAGAAATTTTTTTTAAAAAACTGAGATAAAAAAATTATTGAATTGTCAAAAGGATAAGTTACCCAGTTGAAAAAGAGAAGGGGGGTTCAATTTGTGTGTGTGTGAACACATGCACACATACAGTTTCTCATTGTGAAAAAAAATAAGCATTTTATGTTATCAGTGCCTATGAAAGGAACTATCCCCTTTTCTGATTTTCTTTAAAAGATACTTTTCCTTTCAGTTTCCACTGTCTGCAACTGCTCCAATGGTGTGGCTCCCATACTCTTCCATTGATCAGCTTCTCCAGGTGCTGGGAGAGAACAGTGCCAACAGTCACAACATTGCGGTGAGCCGGTCCTTTCCTCTCTGTGTGCATGAACTAGCAGTTACACCTGACAGCTGGGTCTCCAATTCTCAAGGAGTAAAGGGATGGCAGAAGTCATGTGCTGCCCTTAACTTGCTGCCCCAATCCTTGCATAAAGTGATTTGTTAAATCAGATATAGCCTCTCTGATTCTAGGAAGAGAGCTGGTAATGCTTTTCTTGAAGATACTGCTGTGATTTGCATATTTAGAAAATTCATTAGGCAAACAGGATTGGAGAATTCTATATAAGAGAATTCCAGTTTTACCAGTAATGTCACAAAAGCAGCAGACTCCTACAGAATAATGATGAAATGAAGCAGAGTGGCTAACATCTTTATTGGGGGAGTCTAATAAAGACTTCGCCACTGGGTAGTGAAGTCAAAGTGACTAATAACCTCAGTCTTTTTCAGTACTGACATACTCTGTAATGATTTCCTTCTTACAGCTGTCTCAGAAAATACTCGACAAATTGGAGGACTACCAGCAAAAAGTTGATAAGGCAACCCGGGATTTATTATATCGTCGGAACTTGTGATCCAGATGGTTGCCCAGCCTTTGTAACTGCTTGGTGCCTCTTTGGGCTTAAGACTTTACTCTGCAGGAACCCTGTACTCCAGGCTGATTTTTATACCTATAAATGAGGTGTACAACATTTGAGTCTGCATTCCACACAAGAGGAGGAGGGCAGATGAGTCACAGGACCTGTGCTTGCTGGCGGTGCTAACACACAGTTTCTGGTTTCAAACTTGGTATCAGACAGCTGCTTTTGTACATGATTCACAAGCTTTTTTAGAGTTTATATTTTTTTAAACTACCGAAGACATTCTTTATCTGCAAATTAAAACCCACCTTCACTTTCCACAATGGGCGATGGTTGTTGGTTTGTTGTAGCTGACCACCAAACACAGTCACTGTAAATCCTTTCATTCTTCCCTCTCACGTTTTGTATTTCAATGGAATTATTTTGGTCCAGAATTGACATGTATTTTCTGTATTGCAGAGGCTAATGATTTTACGTACTCTTTCCATTATTTATTGTGGAGTTTTTGTATGATCTTCAATAAACTATTAAATAACTTGCCTAAATTAAGCCTAAAAAAAGACAGGTGTTAAAGAAGATAACTTATTTTAAATCTGGTTCTGAAGCTAAAGTTAAATAAACTCTTAGCTAAAGAAAAATTCAGAAATCCATCATCTATAAATGTAACAGATTTTTGCCTTGGCTGGTTTAGCTCAGTGGATTGAGCACCACCCTGCGAACCGAAGGGTCTCTGGTTAGATTCTCAGTCCGGGCACCTGCCTGGGTTGCTAGCCAGGTCCCCAGTAGGGGGCATGTGAGAGGCAACCACACATTGAAGTTTCTCTCCCTCTTTCTCAGTCCCTTCTCCTCTCTCTAGAAAAAATAAAATCTTTTTTAAAAAAGTAACAGATTTTCAAAGTAAATTCTGTTAACTTCCATGATTTATGATAATCAAGCCGGACTTGATCATACCATTAGTCTAATGATGTAAACTTTCCTGGCCAGATTTAAAAGCATTCATACCCACACAAATTTGGGGAAAGTGAAAAATAAAATCTTGCATTTTATTCTGTATATTAAAATTTATCTTCTAAGGAAACAAGCTGTATATTCTTTCCTTGTGTGCCCTTTGACCTTTCTTGAGTTGTTTGTTTCAGAGAATTTTTGTGCATTTACTTGAGCCAAACTGATACATGCTGGGGAGCACAACCTCAAATGCTCCTGAGTTTTCATAAGACTTTAATTTTTATATTAGCAGCACCATATTTAGTGCTCTCTTGAGTGGCACATATACTAAAATTGGAACAATACAGAGAAGATTCACATGCACCCTGTACAAGGAAGACAGGCAGATTCCTAGAATGTTGCATATTTTTTAAAAAACACCGGGTCATTCAGTTGGTTAGAACAGCATTCCACACCTTTTTGGCATTAGGAACCTGCTTCCTGGAAGACAATTTTTCCACCGATTAAGGGGGTGGAGGTAGTGGAGACAGGAGGCAGAGCTCAGGCAGTAATGCGGGTCAAGATTCCCTGGCCCACTGCTCACCTGCTGTGCTGCGGGGTTCCTAACACGCCAGGTGGGGGGAGGGGCCCCTGGGTTAGAGCATCATCCTGCTACCCCAAGTTGCCAGTGTTGATCCCTGGTCAGGGCACATACAAGAAGCAACTAGTGAATGTATAAATAAGTGGAACAAATTGATGTTTCTGCCTCTAAACTCAATAAATTTTTAAACAAAATACCATATTTGCATTATATAGTGGGGAGTCCTTGTCCTCCCACTGTTATAAACCTGTGTCTTCCAACTGCAGCAAGAAGTATCTTTTGACCTACTGTATATACACATTTATAAGCAAAAAAAAGATTTCACAAAATACGTGTCCTCTTACTATGTTCCCTCATGTTTTCACGAGTGACTAATGGGTCAATTTGAGGATTCTCCCGTAAGTAGGGCATAATGATATCTACCCCATAAGGTGGTGAGAATTAAATGAAATTCTACATGTAGAGCACTTAGTGTCTGACATATAATAAATTCTGGGTGAATGTTAAGATATTAGATGCTTACTAAGAACTGAGCAGGCAGGAGTATAAAAATAGATACCACTGGATTTCTTCGTAAGCGCAGTTTAGAAGGGGTAAACGAGTACTAACAGTATATATAAACGTTAAATGCTAGGGCAAGTTAACGCCTGCACCGGGTCTTAAAGAATTTAAAAAAAAATCGCATGTGGTGGGGTGTTTATTCCGGACTGTGAAGGATTGAAGGTGAGATGGTGTTCCAAGCGTCTGGCTCCAGAATGGGGGCGGGGGGGGGGGGGCTGGGTGCTAAAGGAAGCTACAAAAAGCAGGTTGAGGCTACCAGTGGGCCAGATTGGGAAGGCTCCTGTGTCCCACCGCCACAATTTGGGCTTCTACCTCCTATACAATAAAATTTCTAGAGATTTTTTTTCCAGCTGACAAGCAACACAATGGGACATCATCTTCATGCTCTAAGAAAAATATTCACAAATGCAAAGAGCCATTATTATATTTACTGTTCAATGCTATACCCCCAATTGATCCACAATAATGAGGGAGGAACTTGGGCAAAGTCCTGGAAAAGCAGCATCTTCCTAAAGGACAAATGACAACGAAGAGTAAGCAGAGAACAGGTACAACATGGAGGACAAGGAGGTAGAGAAAAGATTCCGCAAAAGACGCATGGGCGGAACCCGAGGTGCTAAGGAAAATCTAAACTCAGGCCCTTCCGTACTATTGGCTTGACTCTCCTTTTGTTCCTTTCCATTGGCTACCGGCTCCTTCAATGGCCAAAATAGCCAATCGCGTAGCGTTATGGGTAAAGTCCGCCCTTCCCCCACCGAGAGGGAGGGAGTTCGAAGAACCTGCAAGGCCCAGGGCGCTTGCGCGCGCGCGCGCTCCGCCGTTAAAAAATCGGCTCCTTGCAGGAGGCGGTGTCGCGGTGTATGAATATTGATTACGCAGCGCCGCGCGGAGCACCGCCCTTCTCGGCTTCCTGACGCGAGGAGCTCGCGCTTGGGCTCGCGATGGGGAAGAAGTCCAGGGCGGTACCCGGCCGTAGGCCTATCCTGCAGCTCTCTCCGCCCGGTCCCCGGAGTAGCACGCCGAGCAGGGACCCGGAGCCGGAACTCGACACCGAGCCAGACTCGACGGCTGCGACGCCCAGCCAGCCAGCCTCGGTGGCGACACCCAGCCAGCCAACTCCGGCGGCCCCGCCGCAGCCGACCGCGGTGACTGTCGCGGCCGCCCCAGAAGACTCGCCTTCGGAAGGTAAGGGTGCGCGAAGGGCCCCGGCCTCTAGGTGGGGCGTCCGAAACTCCAGCTCGAGGCTTGCGGCCTAGTCTCTTGGGCTGGGCCCTGGGAGGAGGGAGGGACCCGGGCGGGCGGCGTCCGCATCGGGGCCTGCTGCGTGGGGCCTGAGAGGACGACGCTGCAGGCCTCGAGGCGACGGAAAGGGCCGCGGAGCCGTGCGCGCGGGTCCCAGAGGCGCCATCTCTGATGCAGGGGTTGGCCCGGCACGCAGAGCCTGGTTAATGTCCGCACTCGGTTTTGGATAACTTAGGGGGTCGATATGGGGTATGCGTTTACCCATCCACGGCTTGGCGACTGTGGAACCTGGCCTTTTTTACACGTCATCTGTTTTTCCCTTCGTTTTTGTTGAAACCGACAGAGACCCTTCAGAAGTGAGCAAGGCTTTTTTACAATATATGCCATCCAAAGCTTCGGTAACCCCAAATTGGCAGCCAGCCCAAAAATTTTTGAAGAAGTGCGGTTTTGGGGTTCCCAAGTACAATACTTGTGCGTTTCTTCCCGGACTGGTACTTGGATTAAGGGTAATTTATAAGATGGTCTAACCACTATGCTGAGTACTTGAAACTAACACAAAATAATATTGGATATAAAGTACAACGGAAAAAAACTTTTTTAACTTAAAAAAAAAAAGGTAACGCGACAGCGCTAAACCAGGGAGTAGACGCCGGAGAAGCTGCGGTCATTTCAGGTGTTAAAAAACCAGGTTGAGCCCTGGCTGGTGTAGCTCAGTGGATTGAGTGCGGGCCTGCGAACCAAAGGATGGAGGTTCGATTCCCAGTCAGGGCACATGCCTGGGTTGCAGGCCGGTTCCGGCGGGGGACGCATGAGAAGCAACCATACATTGATATTTCTCTCCTTTCCTTCCCTTCTCCTCTGAGGATAAATAAGTAAAATCTTTTATAAAGTAAAATAAAAAACTACGTTGAGGAGCTTTTGTGAAAGAAAGTGCTATAGCTGTGCTTGCTGTAAAGGCTTGGTGGTAGCCTGGGGAACATTTATTTTGTTTGTGTGATTATTTCAAATGTAATTTTTATTTATAGCGTTCAGACTAATTTTTTAAAGATTTCACTTAGTTTTAGAGAGAGAGGAAGAAGGGTAGAAAGAGAGGGAGAGAAACCAGGATCAGTTGCTTCACCCCCACCAGAGATCCAACCCCCCAACCCAGGCATGTGCCTTGAGGCACATTTCAACCCGTGACCTTTGGCTATACCTAAAGACCCACAGCTAGGTGACCCACACCAGTCAGGGCTATAATGTTCAGATTATCAATGTTAAATTCAGTAGAAGATTCTGTTTTATTCGTTTATCTCTTAGTTATTTTGGTCAGCGATGGGGAGTATACACTGTCTTTTAAAAAGTGAGATCTAGACTTGAAAGGTCAAATCAAAGATTATTTTTGTTGCCTGTAGTGTTTCTCTGGTCCATTGTCTGACTGTAGTTTTCTTTTGTTTGTTCTCTAAATCCAGATGAGCAGGAAGTGGTGGTGGAGGCTCCCAGAGTTGTTCAGAACCCTCCAAAACCAGTCATGACCACCAGGCCTACAGCCGTTAAAGCAACAGGTATAACTTTTTACGTCAATGTTTATCTCACATATCATTGTTTCTTTTCCCTTTCTCTGTCTTTTCCCCCCTCTCTAAAAATAAACAAAATCTTTAAAAAAGAGAATGAAACCCAGTGTGGGTTAGAAAGCTAAAACTTCATTGTGAAAGAAATATTCAAACTAGAAAATATTATTTTTTATTTGTAAACTACATATATTATTTTACTTCATTTAAATGGGTTAGTGTAATAGAGTAGGCACTCAAGAGTTGACTATGTTTTTTCTTGAAATGGTTTTCAAATTCTACCTTTATCATGAACATCGGATTTCTTTCCACAAAAATGAAAAAAAATAAGTTATTAATGTATGCTTTTATGTAGAGCAAGCACATCTAATACTTTCTCCTAAAAATAGTTTTTAAAAGTATATACATGTGTAATTAAGGAAAACTTCAGAATAAGCTCTATTAAATTATATCAGTAGGCTAGGCTACTGTAATAGTCGGCCAGTATATAAGCATCTACAAAAGGGTACTTAGTGTGGTTCCATAGATGAGTGTCAGAGGTCTGTGGATCCCCCGAAATTTAACAGTCATGTGTGTGTTTCTGTGAGGAAATTCATAGCTTTTATCATCTTGATTATTAAGTTTCTGTAACTAAAGGGTTAGAAACTACTGTTCAAACGACATTATGGGGAGATTATAAGAGTTATTAGAAGTGTAAGACATAATTACTGTTTGAAGCTTATCAGGAAAGTAAGGTATATAATCTAAGAAATTATTACCTGCTATATAGTTGATTTGCAAGTTGTGTGGCACCATGCATTAAAGGTAAGCGTATCCAGGTCAGCATCCTTCTCAAAAAATGCTGCCAAGGACCATGGCTCCAAAGAACGGCTCTGCTTCCTCTTGATTCAGGTAGCAACCACATCTCAGCAGTAGCCCGGGACATGGTCCTATGAGACTTCTGTTTTTCTAAGATTAAACAATTTTGCAGAATATTGTGAACATTTTTCAGTGCTCTGCATTCATTCCCATTTTTATCAGTACATGGATTAAATTTTCAGAGGTGTAATTAGAACTTACATGCATTTCATGACTTGCTTTTATCTTGTTTTTATTCTTTTAGCATTACTTATTGTCCCTTTAGCATTATTTCATGTAATCCTATATGGTTTAACTAATCATAAAATAATATTGTATCTGATACCCCCTTGAAGTTGCTTTGCCAGTCCCCTATTTGAGAGCATTTGAGTTGTTCGCAGCTTTTAGTTATTTAATTAAGGCTGTTAAAAACATTTTTTGCACAAAGTTTCTTTTATTTCTTGGGGTTATATTCTCAAAGATGAAATTACCTAGTTAAAACAAACTTGAAGTAGTTCTTGATACATGTTACCAGATTGTTACTAAGCAATATTGAATTGCCCTGGCCAGCTAATTAATTGGTTAGAGCATTGTCCCCAAACGACAGAGTGGCAGGTTCTTTGGGTTCAGTCCTTTCCTAGTCAGGGCACATACAAGAAACAACCAATGAGTGGTAAATAAGTAGAACAACAAAGCGA
>PVKM010019235.1:0-24396 GCA_004027735.1 Carollia perspicillata | reverse complement strand
CATCCTCAGGTGAGGATTAAATAATATAAAAATAAATAGTAACTGTTATAATTATTTTTCATCCTCCTCTAATAATTGTAATTACTATTCTAGGTTTCTACAAACTGATAATTGACCCCCTTCCATTTCTTTCCCTCTTCACTTTGAATCTCAAATTCTACATGTACAGAACCTAAAACATCAAAAGATCATACAACACTCTTCTCCCATGCCCCAGCCTTGACACCAATAGCCCTTCTTCCTTGATCTCTTTCAGTCCTCCTTGTTCTATTTCAGTATCTCCAAGATGCGTGTCAAAAATCAACACCGCAATCATTACTCCTGGATAGCTTGGCGGGCGAGAGACAAAGACTTACATTTGTGCTGTTAAGAAAAATGTTCCCCAACCGAGAAAAAATTGAATCTCACACTTTCTGTCCAAGCAGATCAGTGTTTCAGAAGATGTGTGCTGTGGGATGTCTGTAGATACACAGCAAAACTGTCTTTTTTCCCCTACTTAAGAAGAGAATGAAACTGTCTCCTTTAAGTAGGGACATTTAGAACAGCAGTAACCAACTGCACGGAGTATGAATTAGAGTGAAAGTTTGCTAATTTCAAGTAACAGGGATCAAGAGTGCCTGAATTACTGACAACTCTGATTCAAAAACACATTCCGCTAAAGAGGAAGGCAGTCAGCATTCCCTAATGATTAAGAGCATGTAAGTCACCTTGCGGTTTAAGAACATGGTCCAACATTTACTGCTGTACAATCTTAGCAAAGTCAGTTAACTTTTTGAAGCCTGAGTTTCCACATAAAATAGGTAAAGAAAGAGTTCTAATGCATACTTTTGCTGAAGATTAAATAAGATGATATAAAACATTATCTTAACAGGCCCTGGCATAGAGTATGTGCTCAATAAAAAGTGGCTGCTATTACTACATTATTATCATCAACATCGTCTGTAGCATCATTATAGTGTTGCTCATAAACAGAAAGAATGGAAAGCAACAAATAAAATAATGCCAAATTTGGATCCTGTGTTTCCTTTGGGAATAAGTAAGAGTAGCTCGTAATTATCTAGTTATTATTGAAATATAAATTTGGATTTAACCAACACTGATTACGTGTCCACTGTGTGTAAGAGCTGGCATCTTTGCAAGTATTACAGCGTTTAATCCTCACAAAAGCTTATTTAACAGTTCAGAAAATAGTAACAGAAAAGTGTTGGCTCTTCTCAGGTTAGACAGCGAGGAGGCGCAGAGCCAGAATACAAACTCAGTGACAGCGCCCCGCCCACAGGAAGTGCTCCATGACAGTTACTGTACCAACAGAGGCATGAGCAACATGGTGTGGTTTAGTTGAAACACTGAATTAAGCTTCCTGGTTGTGGATATTTTGTTTGAATTCGTTAATTCTCATTTTCTGACTGTGTGATCTTGATAAAGTTGTCTGGATGGTCTGGATAAGAGTTGTTTCACCTGAACCTCAGTTTTCCTGCCTGTAAAATAGGAATAAATACAGGAGTGGGCAAATGTAGGTTTACAGTTATTTGTATGGAAAATAATACAATGATTCATAATAATATGAGAATAAACTCTGTGTTTCCTGTACTCATAACTATATACCTACTTTTGCCCCACAGATGAGGTGAGATGAAATGAGACAGAATCTAGCATCATGCCTGGTACATAGTAAGTGCTCAATATAAGCTAGTCTTCCCCTCTTTTAGTAAAGTCTTTCTCCCCCTTAGAAACTATCATAGCCTTTTTCTTTGCATAGATGGTCCATAATCGGCACTTCCCTTCCTCCCCAGAATAATCATATCTTACTGCCCAGGTCAGTTTGAAAACCCAGGCTCTGTAACACTTACTTTACTGAGGTTAAAGCTGTTCACTAGGGTACCAGCCACACCCCCCAGCGCTATCCACGCCCATCTTCTCTGCCAACTTTGCCTTTGTAGGTATTCTGTAGGATACAGTCTCATAGCTTCTCCTCACCCTTTCATTTCTCTCTGGCTCCCTCCACCTTCTTCAAAAGAATCAGAATTCATAAGGCCTTGACATGTGTTTTTCCCACCTTTCTGTCGTTATATTGTTTTTCAGGTTTTTGAACAGTATTACAGTCCCACCTTCTCCAGAAAGCCTTCCTAGATGAAATCACAGGGTTGAATCTAGGTTATTACTCAATCTTGATCTGTACGCTTAGTTTACACACTGTATAAGTTCCTTATTATCCATTAATGTGCTGAGGGCCAAACTTTATGTCCAAGCTTCTTGTAATTGTAGCATAAGACAATGTGAATGTGTTCTTTGACTATAAGCTCTGAGAGTATATTGATCGGTTCATATTTCATTAGAACTTCAGAAACAGTTTGCAGTATAGCATGACCATATGGTGGTAGAATTCCCTCCTTACATGTTGGGCTCTTATTTATGTGTTACCAGTGTTTTCCATATAGTTAAGCTCAAAAGAACCTGAATAAAGGGTCTGTTATTTTCTAGTTTAGTTCTGTGAACACAGAGAGGCCTAACATTCTTTTAACTCATCCTTTTATCCTCCCAAAGAAAGGAGGATAAAAAGAAGAGAAATACTGTTGCGAATAATAAAGAAAGGAGGACAAAAAGAGGAGGAGAAACACTGGTTCAGAATAATAGCTAGGTACTTCGTCTAAAAGCTTTATACACACCATTTAACTTAGTTCTTAATAGCAATAGCAGGAAGTTTTCATTATTTTTTAGAGATGAGAAAACTGAGACACAGTACATTAAATAACTTCCTCGAACTTAAACAAAAACAAAAGTCTCAGTTTAAAACCTTGGTGGAGCCCGTCCTTTCAACCATTACTAAACTGTACTGCGTGTGCAAGTGGTTTTTGAACTAGTTACACAATGTCCACCTTGTATTCACGCAATTAGACTCCGGCTCCTTCCCAATATGCAAGGCTTTCCTGAATCTGGCCTACCTCTTTTTTTTCCCAGATGCCCTCTCTTCACACCTACTTACCAACCAGAAGGGTACGCCGAGTTTCCCTAAAACGCTCTAGTCGTTTAGCTTTTCCTATTGTTTTTTTTTCCTACCCTGGAATGCTACCCTGCCCTTCTCTGCCCATTCAAAATCCGTATCTTTCTGGCCAGTAAATTTTCAATATTCTCCATGAAGTGTTCTCTATTTCTGGGATTGAACTTTTTGTTCCTTCTTTAATATATCTGAAACTCCTGGGTTTTACTTAAAGATACAATGAATAGTGACTTGCCTGGTTCTTATATTAAAATGTAAACCCTTCAAAGGTAAAAATTCAGTTTTACGAGTCCTGGTATACTAATAGTAACCTACACATTAGTTTGCAAATACGATTCCAAGTTTTGTGAGTGGATAATAAAGAAAAAAAGAAAAGAAAGAGAAAAGAGAGGGAAGGAGCAGAAAGAGAGAGCCAGAGATTACTTAATTTGGTGTCTCATACAAGGTCCCTAGTGCTTAATTAACTCAAACCTGCTCTTACTTTGAAATTAAAATGCATCGAAAGTTCTATATGTGCTTTCAAATCACTCATTGCATTTAATAATATCTGCTCAATATTCATCCCTATACCTGGGAGAAATTTACACTACTAATGTAATAATATTTTATTGTAGTAAATATTTATGAGCTGCAATATTATGCAATCACACCAAGTGCTTACAGAAGTACAATCTATTTATTCTGGACTTCATTTAGAGCATCCTGAACATACTGTCTCATATACAAGGCAACCCGCAAAAACCCTTCCATTGGAAGTACAACATTCGAGAGATGCAAATATCTTTATGTTCCTCTTCTATACTATGGACACAGACACACAAGTACACACACACAGGGAAAAAATCTTCAAATTGCACAATTATCTCTCTCTTCAAAACATCTCACTGTGACACCGCCCACCCCACAGGAGCACAGGTTTGTGGGGGAGGCTCTGTGCCCCCTTTAGTGAGAGCAAAGTCTCAAGTGTGAGGTAATCTCATTATACTCATTGCAATTACAGGCCCGTGTCCTGAGCCTCCTGCCGACAGAAGGCTACCTCATCTTGTTCCTAATTAAGAGCACAAAATTCTTCCCAAACCACCTTCATTATTACACACAGCGTGCTAGGCTCTATCAGGCAATACTCTCATATTCTGGAAGAATCAACTGCCTCTTTTAAATCCAAGGTAACCACTCCAGGGTTAATTATGTCTATTAAAACCTGTTCCCTACACTCAGCAGATGAAGCCCATTTCCCCAGAACAACAATGGGACTGCAAGGAAAAGAAACCTTGGTTACAATCAAAGGGAATCAGAGATATCATGTTCAGCTGAAAAACAAACACATGAACCAAATCAAGAAAAACAAGAATAAAATCTTGTCTAACCAAAAGAAAATGATCATGTAAACCTTTTTTAGGAAAATATATACGTACTTTTAAAAAAGACTGAAATAGTGAAACAACTAAAAAGCAGTCAGATTTGTTCCCCTTTGACCATAATACTGCTAAAAGCACAGGGAATATGATGAGATCAGAACACAAGATTCTTAGCAGACCCTTACATCACAAAGCAATTTCCTAGATAGCCAGCCCTGTGACTGGGGGCAAGTCTCTTCTCTCCCATTTCAACTGACTTCTTCATTTAACCACCGCCACCACAGCAACAGAAATTGAGTAAGGAAATTTCCAAGGCCTTTCCCTGCATTAACATTCTCTGAGGGCCACAGATCACTCTGACCTGCTCTGATCCCTCAGCGGGAAACAGCTGGTGAACTTTATTTCACTTAACGCCCTCCAGTATTATCAAATGCCTCAGGCGCAGACATACTAGCCAAGCAAATCACAGCAGCCAAAAATGTATCATAAGGGTGCTTTTCATCAATGAGGCCCTCACAGTGGGATTTCATTCACCCCTCAGTACAGGCCCTGGGGAGCCCCTTATCATTCGAACGGCCATGATTCTCAAAATGGGGTCCAGAAGCAGGTGCTTCTGAAAGGTCACTAAGAATGCAGTTCCATGTTCCTCGTTCCAAACCTGCTGAATGCAACACTCTGGGAGCAGAGCTCAGCAACCTTTGTCGAAACAAGACCTCCCGGTGATTCTGAGGCACAGTACAGCTCGAGAATACTGGAAGTCTCCTGAAGTGTCTCCTTGCCTCTACCCTTGTTCGTCGTTAATATATTCTTCATGCTGCCACCAGATCAGTTTTCCTAAATCTGAATCTGACCGTGTCAAACTTCCTCTCTCTCTCTCTCCCTCTCCTTTTCTCCCTCCCTCCTTAAAACCCTTCAGTGACCCTGGTGCTCCATCAGTCATCAAATAAAATGCAAACTTCTGATATGGCAAACCAAGCCTTTCGCCATCTGGTCCCATTCGACCTTTCCAAATTCACTTCTTCCCACTCCTCTGTGTGCATTCTGTGTTCAGACAGTGATGAGGCTGCTCCGGTCCACAGAAGGGACATGCTCTTTGAGGAATCTGTGCTGTGCTCAAGCTGTTTTCTCTGCTGAGAATGACCTTCCTCACTCCGTCGGCAAATTCCTTCTCATCCTGTTAGAGGCTCTTCCCAAGCCTCATCCCCTCTCTGAGGCCCCCTCTGGCTCTGTCCCTTGTTCTCTACTTCTCCCTTTGTGCCTCCAAGTCAAGTTCGGTCTACATTACTTCTCTTACTGCACGACTTTGATGAATACATTTAAATGCCATGCTATACGGTAGTCTACTGACATAGCTCTCTCCCTCACTAGCCTGAGCTTGCAGAGACTCTGGGGAAGGACACCTGGGTAAATTACAGCTATTTTATTTTTATATTTATATCCTTAACTGAGAATATATTAGGCATATATTAGGAATTCCAATTACATTCTTTGAGCAAATAAATGAATTGGCTTTTGAACGCCTGATGTCTACAGCACTGCTATGCTAGTGATGTACCACTTCATCCCTATTTCACACACAAATGTAAAAACTGAGTCTCGGGGAAGTTAAATAACTTCGCCAGCTGGTCAAAGGCAAAGTTGATTCAGGTGCAGGTCTTTTGGGCTCTAAAACTGATGCTTCCTCAACCAAACCTCAGTGCTTTCCCAAATGAACTTTCCCAAATGAGTCACTGTACACAGCTGTCTTTGCTTTGACATGGTCTCACATTGTCCGTATGTGTACTCTTCATTACATGAAGTAAAATGAAGATTTAAGTTATGATCGAGCTAACATTAAGAAACCAAACCCTGGATATATGAAGCCAAATCTTTCAGGGCCTCAATTTCTTCATCTGCACAAAAGCTCTGTTATATATTACCCACAATAATCAGGTATTATTATTATTCAGTATTAGTATAGTAGCATCTAGCCATAATAATCTATGATTATGAACGGGGTTCTTTGTGTTTGAGTATGCTATTTCAATTGCCTAGCCCAGTCTGGGCACATTCATGATGCTATTTAAAATTTATTTAATTGACTATTTGCTATGGCAATTGTGTTATTTCTCATTAAAAATGTTTTGACTGAATAAAGGTATAAAGTTGACCACAAGACCTTTCTCCTTGATGCATATTTAGTCCTGGTTTAGATTTGCCCATCTAAATTCACACATACACACACAAACAGTTGGGAAAATTGACTTTTTATCTTCACAATGAATTACACACACTCTGTTTTCACAATTTTATCCTTGGTTGGTGCAGCTAAACCATCACAACAGTTGTCATCACTGTCAAGGTTTTCACTTCAGACCCTCAAATTAATAAAAGCTAAGGAAGAGTTTAATTAGCTGAAACCTGAACTGTCATTATTAATTCACTAGTTACATTATAATACCTTGTAAAACATTCATGCTGCAGTAAATAGAGCACTCACCCCACTTTCCAATGATCACGTGGCATAACTAATTTACCGCACAACTAAATATTTAATTACTAATCTTAGCAAAGCTAAAGGCGTGCAGCTAAAATTACATTGCACTACCTGCAACAAAATGCTCAACATTGTTACTTTGAATATTTTAAAGTCTTATCAAAGAAATAATGGAATTCAGGCCTCCGTACGTATAACATTTTAACAAGTAGAAGGAACTATTGCAAATTAATTCGTAGATTTTTTAGGAAGGTCAGATTTGGAAAATCTGAAAGCTTTTGCATTAAGACTATATAGACTCAAGTGGGTACAGAGATTCTGTGTGCGGCGATGAAAAAGTTCTCGCCGGTGGACAGTTGCACATGCCTGTAAGCGTGCTCAGTGCCACTAACTGTAAACTGCACAGTGGTTAAAATGGTAAATTTTATGCTATCTATTTTCAATCACAACGAAAACAGATCATATTCCATTTTAATTATCGTTTGCCCCTCCACCATACCATGTAATCCTGTAGTTCTGAAGAGGCCATGCCCACCATCACACCGCAGCTTCCTAGGACATCCAGTACAGAAATGTGTGGCTTGCTGAGATTTTTTTTCCTGCCACTTACTCAGGAACGTCTAGTTTCTTTAAAGAAAGTAGTTCTGTTTCATAAAGACAAGCTGTTTGTTTAACCAGTGATAAAATTATATAAATTATAAATAGGTATGTTATGATAAAAGAGGCAATACGCATTCTAGAATGCTAATTAGAAATGCAAAACCAAGCCACCTTGGGGTATTTGGATGTTCTCACATTCGCTGAACAGGCCCTAGGAGCACAGAAACACATGGAAGTATGTATAACACTGAGCAACAAATAGTGAGGGGGGATATTGATTCCTTTCCAAAAGCAAAGCTGCTGCTTTGGAAGACAGAAGTGTATTACACTAATTAGAGGCCCTTGCTCGACCTCCTCAGAGGATGTTCTCTCGGGTAGATATCAAGGCAGACACTTTCGGGTAGTTGCTTTTTAAATTAATGACTCAACAACATAATGGCAATAATCCTAGCATTTCTGGTGAAATCAGCTGCTTAGATCAGGGACGCAGACAAGAGTCACCTTCCCAAAACACCCCTCAGCCAAGATCAGGGCTGTTGTCCTGGGGCAGGGTTTTGCTCGCCCATCCATGCTGATGTGGAGCATATAGTTATGAACCAGTTCGAAGGAGAAGAACTGCTTCAGATGGAAGAACTGGCCACCCATTTGAGGAATTTCACAGAACTGCACTGACCCCAAAATCTCTCTTCTTTAAATCTGTCCCACTGTATTTATTAAAAGCACTAATGAATGCCTCTTACAAATATTCCCTCACTCAGTCCTCATAACAACCCTATGAGAGAGGTACTTTTATTTTCACTTTGTAGGTGAGGAAACTGAAACACAGAAAGTTTAAATAACTTGCTCAAAATCCCACAGCTAGAAAGCGGCAGTGTTGGGATTTGAACCCAAAATGTCTGGATTCATAAATTATGTTCTTAAACATTCCACTCTTCTGTTTCAATACCTCATAAAAGAAGTATTAAAAATAGCTTATTAAATTTATGTTATTTTTTCCTAGAAGGACGTCTGCATGTCTACATGTGCTACCTCAGAGCACTATGACACCAGGTGCGCTTTATCCTAAACTTGGAAAACCGGACTCCGTGCATGAGAGACATGCCAGGTGGACTGCAATCAGGCAGTCACCTAGGTCTAGAATGCTAAAAGTCAGCAAAAAAAGTGCAGAGGGGCCGGCAACACAGAAGAAATAACAGTGTTATTTACACTGCTAGAGCACGCCCAAGAGTTCCCTCTAATTGTATGCACGCGTCTTACCTTACTCTTCCTAAACTGTACGTGAACTTCCCCAGCACGAGGATCAGGGTCGGTCATTTCTGCACCCTACATAAATCTCGGCGTACCAGTGTCAGTAGTCGTGTACAAGCAAGTCTTTGTTAAATGCCAAGGGTTAAATAAGGGTTGACTTGGAGATTGACTTGAAAGGCCACACATTTTACTGGAATTAATGTTCTGGGGGCTGGCCAGCAGTTAACCTGGAAACATGGAGAAAATATGGCCGTGAAACGGCTCAGGACAGTCAGGCAGGTGAACTGTAAGAAACTAAAAGACAGAAAGCACATGCGAATCTGAAAAGTGCTTAGATTTGTTTTATAAAGGCACAGTGCGGTTCATAAATGCCAGCAGCCACCATTTCATTATGCTGCATGTCATCTTGTTTTCCTCCAACTACTGGAGAAATGACTGATACTGAAAGACATTCCTACTTTCGTATCACATAAAACATTGCCATAAAGCCCTTGAAAATTCTAGAGACATGCAATGGAAAAAACAACTTTAATAAAATAATGGATCATATTTGAATGAAACATGATGTTCAAAATGTTACACGTGGGGAATTAACAGAATGTTATATGCCAAGGGAGCAAGAGGCAAAATGTCCCATAATGTCCCAAACCTTCTATAAATTAAATCTGAGAACATTAAAAACTGTGATGACAATAAAAAGGATTACTTATGGAATGAAACGAGAAACAGAAGCAGATTAGTGAAGATATTTGCCTCTAAAAATCTCAGAAGTATTCATCCTAGAGCAGAAGTAATAAAAATGGTTATTTCTAAGAAATAGACCCAAAGTGGCTCCATTCAGTTCACAGCAGGAATATCCAAAGTAGCAATTAATGCAACCACTGGTGTGGAATTGTTTTCCCAGTGCCATCCTGTTGGGTGACTTCTTCTTCTTCTTCTTCTTCTTTTTTCTTAATGGAAGCAGGGCTCAGAAGTCACAGTGATTTTGGATCAATTATTCACTGAAAATCATCATGGGTTATTAATACCACCACCCAAAATATGAATACAACCAATAACACTTTTTGTGAAATAGAAGGAACCTATCAGCTGCTGTTTATCTCAGACAACGAGAGTAGTACCTGAAGCTCCTTGAGATTTGACCATGGGAAACAAATGTAAACACATCCATCTCAGTGGGGTGTGGAGAGCTCCTGTTAGAATGGATCAACTGGTATTTGAAGGATCTGAGTTCACATCTCCAAAGTTTGGCTGCCGACAACTGATACTGGGCAGGAAAGTTCCCCAACCTCATGTTTCCTGGACATACAGTTTGTTCATCCGGAAAGACATGGGGAATAGCGCAGCACTGTGGTTAAGAATGTGGGCTCAGATCCCGGTGCCTGGGTTCAAATCCTGGCTTTATAACATGCTAATTGTGTGTCTCCGGGCACATTAATTGACCTTTCTGTGCCTCATCTGTAAAAATGTGAATATTATTTATCCTATAGGATTGTTGTGAAGATTTGCTGAATTTGAACATGTAAAAGTCTTAGAATAGTGAATAGCCCAGAGAAAGGACTCAATAAATTACTATTATTTATAAAAGGAAGGTTCTTTTTGGTTTGAAAGTTGAGTGTAACATTACATGGAGCTCTTTGTCTCCCTTTCCTCCCCTCCAAGACCTAAATAGAGCTACGCAGGTGATGTGATACATTCCCCAGGTGGGAATAAGTGCCTTGACTCATTCAGCATATACTGCTTCACTTCAAATGAGAAGTAATGTGCCCTGACTCATGTTCACCAAACATAATCACTCTCCCGTAAAAATTGCATGGTGTGTTTTAGGAGAACAGAGGTGTGGGAAAGGCAGAGGATGGGGCAAACTTCTCACAAGAATGATCTAAGACTTATTTATTACAAAGGAAATAAAAAACTTAGAATTTCCTCAATGTCAGCATATGGACAATTTGCATTTGTTAAGATGTCCTCCTTACTAATATTTTCTCTTGTAACCAATGGCAGAGATATACATCTCCTCAATCTATAAAGCTAGAATGGGAAGGCAAGTCCATTTCGAAGCACAATGGAATTGTAGAGTAAGAGGAATCATTAATGAAAAAGTTAGTGAAAGTTGCTTGCATTCTTTCTGGAACTATGCAGAGTACTAACATGAATGGGAGAGAGGGAGGAAGGAGAGAGGAAAAGAGGAGGGAGGGAGGGAGGGAGGGAGGGAGGGAGGCAGGGAGGAAGGAAGGAAGGAAGGAAGGAAGGAAGGAAGGAAGGAAGGAAGGAAGGAAGGAAGATGTGTTTTACAATGGACCTGATAATGTACTGTACCTACAGTTTTTAACTGGATCAAAAATATTCAAGGATGATTCTCACCATTTTTATTATATGAGAACAATAACAATTAGAAGATACAGTTACTTGCTCAAGGTCACCCAACTGATAAGATATTGAGTCAAATTTGAACTCCAGTCTGTAGTTTTTTTCTTCCATACTGTTGCTCTTATGTGTGCCAACAAGAGGATTTATAGAACATATGGAGGAAAGTGGTCAACAAAGGAGAGCTTAGAAAACAAAGCAAAAGGAGTCCTAGGCTAAAATCATGTTCAGAGAAGGAGAAAGAAAAATACTTTTCTTATTCTCTCAAACTTTTCCAAGTACCACCCTCCTGTAACTTTTTCCTCGCCTATGGCTCATCAGCATTTACTTTTCCTGTGCTAGGGAATCATCAAACTTTCTCCTGTTAAATGAAATAGTTTGATGCTGCCACGGGAGTGAACACCATGGACACTGACTTCCTGCCTCGGACAGTGTTCACTGTATCATACCAACCTGCAAACTCTAGTGAAAATCAGAAGCCCTCCTCATAGCAGAATATTCTCCTGCAGTCGATATGGAATGAAAGGTATGGGAAGCAAACCAATTCTGTTTGTAAATCAGAGTGATCTAAAGAAACAAGTGGGTATGGATGGGAAGAATAGTATTTGATAAGTTTTATTTTAATTTTCATACTTTATCAAGTTTGCTGAGGGAATAGGTGGCATTCACTCCTCTTTGGAACATGAAGACAAGTACAGTGATTCTCCAAAAAAACCACCTAATTCCTTCCCTTTATCCTCTGCCTCTTCTCTCTTTTCTTATTACTAATTTTAATAACCCCTCTTTGTTCCTCATAAAAGCAGATGGCATTGATCCTGTAGAGGCTGGGTGTTTGTTGGAATTTACATGCTTAGGGTGTTTCCTCACATGGCAGAGAGAAAAAAAGAGAGAGATCTCTCTTCCTCTTATAAGACCCCCAATCTTACCAGATTAGAATTTCAGTACTATGATCTCATTTAACCTTAATTATCTCTTCAATGCCTTGTTTCCACCTGTCCACATACAACTGAGGGCCTGGCCTTCAATATATGATTCCGGAGGAGAGGGCACAGTTTAGTCTATAGCCGGTGGGATGAGAATCCTTTCTCTACTTAACTAGAATTTTCATATTGAGAAGGTGCAATAAGTAAGCACTCATGCTCCAGCACAAGCTTGTAATCTTTTGGCATATAGGACAAAAGCAGCTGAAAATGTGATGGTTTGATGTATCACATTGGTGGTTAAAGAGATCTCTGGTATTCTGATGGCCATTGCCTGTTTCACATCAGTTAGTGGCGTAGAGAGTGAGAAAGAATGACAACTAGACTTCCAACCCCAGGTTAGCAAATGTTTCAGATTCCTTCTTTCTTCAAAGAACAAAGTCAGTAAAGAAGGAAAAGCCCTGAATGTCTCTTATCATGCTCTCACTTAGAAAGTAGATAGATTCTCCCTTATATTCTTCTTACTCATGCTTAAATTCCAGGCCTTTTGTCTATATTCATTTGACATAAAATTCTTAGGTTTTTTGTTTGTGCTTGTGTTTTTGTTTGTTTTTTGTTTTTATTTGTTTTTTGCTAAGCATCGTGCTAGGTGTTGGGAACACAAGGAAGAATAAGATCAAATCTTTCCTTTTAAGGATTCCTCAGTCTTAGAGTGGAGCAGAATTAGAATCAGAGACTGTTAGAATGAAGGGATTCTGATTTCAGATGAAAAGCTCAGGTCCAGAGAGGTTAAGATACTTAGCCAAGGTGGCAGGCTTGCTGGAACAGTCCCAGCTAACACACAGGCCTACTGACCTTTGTCCAGTCTTCATTCCTATACAGCTCAGAGTACTACATCCAAGCCAACCATTCTACCAGGATTTATTTAGGGCCTACTATGTGTTGACTGAATGGGACAGAATTTATGGTGATTTAACAATCTAATTGATGATTTAATAATTTATTTGGAGAAATAAGACTGATGCAATTATTAGCAAATATTACCAGGTCTTATCTAAAATGAAATGGTTTCTCTACTAACCCCATAAATACAATACATCTGCAAATGAGAAGTGTACATTATATGATTATCAATTTTATCTTTACAATAATTGTCATGATGGAGCTAATCTTGCTCAGTGAAAGAGTTGCCCCTTCCATCTTCGTCACTCGATATAATGCCATGGAATACCAGCGAGAGGAAGACTGTTCTAAAGGTATATTGAAGATAAAACAAAAAAACAAAACCATTTTGCAACTAACATTCTATAAAGTGGTCTGAAAGTAGGTTGTCTGGATGTCTGATTTCTGGAGGATCCCCAATGAGAAATCAGCCAAACAATTACTCAACAGAGATAAGGACAATTAGAGAAGGTGGCTGTTGTGTTGGTCTATCCCTTCTCCACATCACTGGCTCCCCCAACCCAAGAAAAGTGTAAGAGTGCGTGGTCTGAGTGATTGGGGTGATAGTCTCTGGGTTTGGCCAGATCTGTCTCTGAATGCCAGCTCTTCTACTTATGACTTTGGGTAAATTCTGTAGTATCTTATACCTCAGCTTTTTCATCTATAAAACAAGAGCTAATCATGGATTACCTTAGGAGTTTGCAGTGAGGATTAAATGAGATGATACATGTAAAGTACATGCATAGTGCTTAAGGAAACTTGCCAATAAATAGGCATTTCTATTTATTCATAACAATTCTATAGTGTTTTTGGAACCTGCTCTCTTCCCCTCTAGCCTATTATCCCCACCTCCTTCGTTTTGGCCGCTTCTCTGATCCTGTCCTTTCCCTTTGTCTCTCTCCCTGTCTTGGTAACAGCTGTGCCATGTTCTCTGCCAGGGTGGACAGCAGTGTGGTAACCTCAGAACAGGTGTTACTGTCCATTTTCCTATGTGAATCACCTGCCAAATGACGGGGAAGAACTTCAGGGCTACATTCAGCATGGACAAACACCTGTCCCCTGTGTCACCACAGCTAGACAGACACTGGCGCTGAGTCATGCTGCTGCTCACAGCCAACAACCAGCATGCTCCAAGACTCAGAATGCTCTGAGAAAGGGCCCTGAGGGGGCAATGTCCCCTTCCCTCTCTCCAGGTTAGGCTACTCTTCAGTCTGCCAGGAGGCAGAAATAGACAAAGATTCTATCATTCACTGAGGAGTGGAGAGTCTTTAACATCAGGATGTTTCTTCTTATCTCTAAGCTAAAGTTAGGTTTTGCATTTAAATTCATTTCTAAGTGTATCTTTCATAGGGAAAAATAAATGTGACATCTAATTCATGGCAAACACATACCATGTATACAGTACCATGCACAGTGTATAGTATTAAATAATAGAGTACTCTGTAAGTATGTGAGTACATCCATACACACACACACACACACACACACACACACACACACACACACACACACACAGGTACGGAGTATAATTTACCAGTTAAGAGCTTGTGCTCTAGAGTCAGACATGGTGTCTTATCCCAGCTACCTACTGGTGATATGTTTCTGCTGTAAAAACTAATGATAATAGTAATAATCTCACTAGAACTTTGCATTAGCACAGTTCTCAGGTCACAGAAAGAATTCACTGAAGTTAACTACTATTATTCTTGTTGTTTAGACATATAAATATATAGTGAGAATCCAATAGGTTTCTTAAGCTCTCTCTTCTGCAATCTAAATGGTTCCTGTTTGATTATTGCTTTTAATCTATTTCTTCTATAACCTTCAATTTCATTTTCCCTCTATTCATTTACCACCCTAAATCTAGAATAGGACATGTGATGCCAGTTGAGTCTGGTTAGCAAGGATAAATGTATGATGTATTTTGGGCTATCTACTACATTGCCCGATGTCAACTAATAATACGATTTGCAAAGAAATAAAAGTAATTTGATAGAAAGTGTGTAAACCTTTAAACACTTTATATCAACTCATTTTATCCTTAAAATAAAGCCATGCATTATTTTTTCAGCTCTGCCATACTTCATTGATTTTAAAAATGTACTTTTTTCACATTTTAACATCTCTGAAATCAAGATGTGTCTTGCAGTTAACAACACGGTATAATTCTACTGACAATTTTTTTCTTAGTAATATGAAATAATGTATTCAATCTTGTAACTGATGCCAATCTAGAGTCCATGAAATAGGGTACAAGAGACAAGCATGTTGCGGGCAGTCCTTAAGGTCCGAGGGTTTAGTGAGCAAGATTAAACAATCTTACTTTCAGAGGATCCATTCTAATTAGATACACAGAGAAATAAAAAATTATTTCAACATATGCAGTAACTACTGAGGATGCCAATAAAGATGGATTCTGGGCTTGTCGGGGCCTGGGAGGGTTCCTGGGTGAGGGTGATGTTACCTAAACAGGAGAGCAATAGGTGAGGGGTAGGACTAGCCTGCGGTTTGCTCGTCAATCACACAGTATAAGCAAAATCCTAGAAGCTGAAAGAAGCATGGGCCATTCAGGGATTTGAAAGCGGTTTAGAATAGCTTTCGAGTATCCATGGAAGAAGGACAAGGTGTGAGGACAGAAGGGAAGCAGAAGTTGTTTCCCAATGGGCCTTGCAGACCAGGTTGGACTGCATTCTGAGGACTTTGGGGTTCTACTGAAGCATAAGTGCTCTGTCCATCTAAGGAATCAGAAAAACAGAGACCTAAAGTGTCCATAGGATTGGCTTTAGGCTGGATGGCAAAGATCAGCACTAATTTAATTCCTTTCCTCTGAGCCTTCACCTTAAGCTACTCTTTATGTTATATCAGGATTACCTAGGACATTGTCCTCTCGTTGGCTAGACTGCCAGAAAATGCATGACTAGATCATCCTCCACTTTAGTTTATGTTAAATAATGCGTTTGGTCTAGATGGGTGGAGCCTTGAACCAATATGTTGGTTTTTAAAAAATTCTTTAAAGTGCACGTGGCCTAATTTCAGGATATTTGGGTTCAGTTACAACACTCGCATGTTATTTATCACTGCCAAGTTCATACATAGGTGTGTCTATTAGGTGATAGATATCAATGCCAGTCTTTTCTAAATGCATCATGCATTCACTTTTCAGGGTGCATGTTTAAAAGATAATAGATAGATAGATAGATACATACATACATACATACACACATACATACAAAAACAAATGAAAACAATGTTGATAGGGAAGTGAAGGTTCACAGTGTCTTTAAATTCTTGTATATTATTATGCCAACAGAAATTACACTTCAATGTATTGTAAAGCCTCCTCAGCTGCCCCTTTACAGTAATACAATCTTGAGGTTGACTAAACTAAGCAATTTTAGTTGAAATGTGATAAAAGGGTATAATAGAAAGACACTAACTTTATTATACAGGGTCAAATAAACAAAGAATAATTATTTGAATGAAGATATTCTATTCCAGCCAGGTTTTCTTGACTCATATTATTACATTTAAAACAACTTTGTTCACAGGATTTGTTGGTAGGCAAAAACCATCTTTTTATTGAAAGAATAACAAAGAGCCTTTGGCTTTTCCTTTTTGGAAAAACAACATTGTGAATCGCCTGGTACCTTTGACTCAAAAAGGGAGTGCATCTGCAATTGGAAAGCACTGAGGTCCTTTTTGATCAAAGACACCTTTAGTCTCTATAGGATAAGCAATGAGTACAAACGTCAATGTGTAGTTCATGATGACATGACAATTCCTAGCTATTTAAAAGAAATAACAGGTGCCAAGACGATAGCTTGCTATACTAATCCAACTGAACAGAACAAATAGTGCAAATTCTTTAATGATAGGATAGACAAGTGTCTATTCAAGATAGTTTAGATGTAGTCTTTATCTGAAATAAGGAGGTTGAGTTACAAGATCAGTAACTTTGATTCCACAAACCTCATAAATTTAGATTTTAATATGAAAAGTGGACAACAAGAACGAATGGCAAACCCTGTTACCACAAGACCAATACGTGGGAGGAGGATAGACGAGAATGCTAGAGACTCAAGGAGTCATTATTAGGATGAGAAACTCAAGTGCAAATTCCAGCACTGATACTACCAATTCTGTGACCTTGGGCTAGCTACTATTCCTCTGGGATTTAAGAAAAACAATCTCTACTTCACAGAATTTCCATGAAGATTAAATGAAACTCTTTGCATAAAGCAAGTGATGCATAATGTGTGTGAACAGAGACCACTGTTAACATTATTATTTTTGTGATTATTATTGTATCCCACGCTTCTATTTAATTCTGTTGGCATTAGATGAAGTAAACAGTAGACCAGGCAACCATGAATAAGGCATATTGCATGTTTAGGGATGGCATTTAGGCTTGCACATTCCCAATTAGCTTTTCAATTAACCCCAGCCTTGAGGAATATACTTCCCAGACCATTTCTGAATGCTAAAATAGGACTGATGAGCCATTATGGATGCAGGTTGTTTTATTAGAGTGGGAAGAAATGAACTATGCTACCTATTGCAAGGAGAAGCTGGAATTCACAGAGCACACTAAAACTAGATCACAATTACTGTCTGTGATACAGATTCATGCCCCCCAAAGCTAAAATATGCTGTTACTCTATCAGTAGTTCTTTTGCATTTAAGTATACTAGTCATTTTCTAAATAAAACCCAATAATAATCTTATTTTATTCATCTTCCTTCATTTTACAATAAGCATGAAAACCTATAGTCAGGAGCACTTTATACCCCCTCTGTGTTTGCAATGATGTGATTTCTGATGTTATAGTGACACTTGATATACATTTAGTCAGCTCTCCATATCATTTCTTAACTGTCTTCTCAGTTAAAGTATATTACTGAGCTCATTATACAAACAGTAATTCACAACAGTTGGCTTAAATAAGTCATGTGATAAAATTAGGTACACAGAATAAATCAACTATTTCCATTCACCAAGCACTGATGGAGTGCCTTCATTGTTCAAGGCAGCACACCTTTTAAATTATTCCAGGAATCCTGTGAACACAATTTCCATGGGGAAAAATGAAAAAAACCAAGATGCCCTTTTCTTTTTAGTTATCATCACCTAGTACTCAAAATTAACTCCTCCTAGCTCCCCTGGCTAGTCCAAGAGCATTAGAAACAATCATTTTTCATTTGTTTTTTATCATTCAAGGAGCAACACTTCAGTTCTCTAGTGTTGGTTTCCCTACTCTCTAAGATAAATAAAGAATTTAAAACCCTTCACCCCACAGTGGCTTCTTCCTCTTCCCTGTCCTAAGCATTAGCCCTCACAGAAATGAAAGGAAAATAACAGAGTCCCCTTACTAGCATCTTCCCTTACTTAAGAGATAGAAACCTGTGTTACTTTGTCAGATCAACATCCTTTTAGGTTCTATACACTAAATTCCATGGGCTGCTTTTCTCCACATTCAGGCCCAGGCCTGAATTAAGTGTCATGGGGAGATACAACTTCTCCTTGCATATTAATGTGGCATAAGGCATTATCTCCCAGTGGCTTCCACAGTCATTTGCGGTCCCTGACAGCCCATACAACCTATAATTTTCAGAAGAAGAAGGCAGTTTTTCAAAATATTTGCTCCAGTAAAAAACCTACTTACAAGTCTTTTTCCTTAAAAACTACCTGAGAAGCAAAACAAACAACAACAACAACAAAAAAAAAACCCAAAAAACAAAAACCCCAAACAAACAACAAACAACATCAAAACCCAACTGTTCAGGATAAATGGTGCTGGTACATGACAATTAGGTCTGCAGTCTTTTTACCTGTGATATATAGAATAGAAAAGGGATCAATCCTTCCCCAGTCTTGCCTCCCCCTCCCCCACCAAAAATGTCATTAAATAACAAGTTTGCCATCGTTCTACAATCTTCAGTTCTGGGTATTCTAAAAGGTTCCAACCCTGAAGTTGGAACTCCAGTGACGTTTTCTCTTTTCACACTACAAACAATTGTATCTTGGTTTATCTCTGGATTATTGTTCCTGTTATCAACGTTCCTACTCTGAAGAAACAAATAGCAAGTTAAATTGAAGGGACCTTTGCAGTGGAGAGGGAAGACTGTGCCACAGGCCAACACAGCCATCTCCGGATCATCCTCATGAGTAGATTTAAGGCAGAAAGGACACTGGCCCGAAGATTGCATCCTTAGAGTAATATGAAAAATCTCCATTTCACAAAATTTTGTTACCTTTGGAAATATCCCCAACATTTCCCCAATTTGAACCTTATCGAACTGGATTCAGATTACCTAAATATGACAGTTTGGCCAGTGCTCCGAAACCACAGGACACATTAGAGATACAAGCTTATAACGCATCTTAGGACTTACAGGCCATTTTAATTTCTTAGAGAATGATCACAAGGAGGTAAATCTACATAGAGGTTTTCTTGAAACAAGTAGTCATGCTGAATAAAAGAAATACAGAGCCATCCTCCAAATGCCCATGACTACCGGATTACAAACACAATTCTTGCTCATTGTATACACTTTATAAATGACGGCTTTGCTGATTTGAAAAAATATCAGACACCCCTGTGGAATCCGGTCAACGTGACTGAGAGTCCCCAGTATGCGCTCCTAGGACACAGGCTGAGACGCAAGTACCAGAGAAATGCTCAGGGATTTATCATGCCCCTTCAGAATCAAAGACTGTAGTAATAAAAATAATGCAGTACAGCAACAAGTTTACTAGAGAGCTCCCTGAAGAAGCAAAAATTGCAGCTGCTCACGTGCTTTCGCCTTATGTCATTTAAAGGAAAATTAAGTCTCTGTGGAGACACTGTCTCAACTGATACCACCAAGTATTTATTTAGAATAGCTAATGATTCTGCTTAACCCTGTATGCTCCCCTCCTAAGTAGCTAGGCTCCAAAAGTCGTCCCTTCTGGAAGTGGCACGGACCACATTCCCAGTGAGAGGCAAGCTCTCACTCACCCCCAGGTAATCGAGACTGCGTCTGTACTCAGACTAGCAGTCCAGAGCGGGCAGCTGGCACATAGGAAAGGTAATCTTCATCCCCACTTGCTCCATACCTTTTCAGATTTCGCCTTCCTGGCATTGTGCACGAACCTGCGACCCAGCTTCTTGGCATACCAGATAGAGGCAAACATAGCGATGCCAATGGCAGAAATTCACAATGAAGCTGCTGCACAATTTCCCACCTCGGCTCAGAGACAAACGGAATCGGGCGGGAGCTGTCACTTGCAGGCTGTTGCTTTCTCAGTCCCTCTCATGCTGGTTAGCGGAGGGAGCGGGTGGGAGGAGGGAGGGGTTGGGGGGAAAGGCGGTCCTGTTTGGCCAGTCTGCAGGTACGTTTACATCCTGCCAGCAGGAGCTCCGGGCGAGGCGGGCGCTGCCTTCCCAGCCAGCGCACACAACCAGGCAGCTAAGTATCTGTCTGCAGTTCGGCACCGTCACCACCAAAACTCCATGTGTGTCTGGAGGAAGGGAAGCCGCAGTCAACTCGTCCAGGAGGAGGAGGCTCACCTCCCCCTCTAGGCTCCGGCAGTTACACTCCTCGCTTGGCTTCCCTCTCTCCTGACGGAACGTACTGGCAGCAGTGGCGTCGTAAAGAGAGACCCACATACAGCCTCCTAGGTAAATCTGCCAAAACAGGAGCCGCCAGGCACAGGGGAGAGGCAGGGCCACCACAAACCTGGCCCTGCGGACACAAACAGGTGTCCTTGGAGCCTGTGTCCTGCTCAGATCCTCCGAGAATACGAGACTATCGGGCTGTTACGATGGGCAGATACAGAGGAGTACCGTCCTGACCCCCTCCTCGACTCCATTTGGTTCAGGGAAAGGACCAAATCATCTCTGCTCAGCCGGCCTTACCCATAGCTTACAAGAGTAACACTTTATATTTTGGAGGCTGGCCCGGGACAAATGACAAAGTGAGCGGGATGAAGTGTACTCTCAAGTGCGTGAGTAAAGGTCCCCAAGTTTTCAAACTCATTGGTTCTATCTCTAAAGCAGCTGGGGCCTCTTTTATGAACACAGGTTTTCATCATGAGGAGTAGGGAATGGGGAGGAGAGTAAATCTATCTTTAAAATAACATAGAGCAATCTACTCTTGAAAAAAACAACAAAAAACCCCTTGAGTCTTCTTGCAGTGATAGCCAGTGTGTTACATGTAGGACTGTAGGGCTGCTTTTGGGAAGGTAAGTTTGCGATTTATGTCAGCTCTTACATGGTGTTCCTTTGCAGAATTTTCAGTCTTGATTTTACCAGTAGGTGCTTTCAATTTCAGTTATCATCTTAGGGTTTAGACTGTGAGGCATTTAACAGGTAAAGTCAATTTTAAGGATTAAGTGTTTTGTCCAGTGAGAGAGCATTTAAGCCTTTACCCAGAATACTGGAGCAAAAAAAAAATTACTGGAAAATCTTCCTTCCAGTGACATTCAAACAAAACTCAATCCAGTATATGTTTTCCAGCTGACCTGACAGAAATACCCAAAGAATGCCAACACACTTACAGATACTTGGACTGGAATCCCCTCCTCTCACTCTATGTCCCTTGAGGTTTATCCCCAAAGAGGTTTGGGTCTTGAGTCAACAGCATGCTGTTTTAAAAGGTATATCAGGTATCCTCACAGGCAGTGGGTTAGTAGGCAGTACGGGCTAGGACAACGGTAGTCAGAACGCACGACCCTGTTCATCACTAAGGTAGCCTTGGTGCCTAGAAGAGTGCTTAGAAGCAGTCAGAGTATGTTCGCCGAATGAAAGAATGATCTGGGTTCTAACTTTGACCCCGCTTCTAACTTGTTTCCTTGTTCTGAGTTTGATTTGCCTCATCTGTAAATTAAGAGAACTGGGTTTTAAGGTCCCTTCCTGCCCCGGGAGTTTATAACTGGGCTTATGCCTCTACATGTGAGTACTGAACAGGGAATTGTCTGGTGCTCAGCAGGGGCATAGACTCTGGTAAAATGACTCAGTGTCCTGAGAAGCCCACAGCGGCACCCTGGGGGCAGGCCAGATCCTTCTACCTCCGCAGTACACCTCGCTGCCACCTAGGGTGTTTGGTTTTGCCGTCAGCTCTTGCTGTATTTGCCCTGTGCTTCCACTTCTACGAATTCCACTTTCTTTCATTTCCTTTTGACACTCTTAGACAACCCCTGAAACTCGCCACATCACACCCTGTACTCTTTGGAAGAAAAGTACCACAGAAATCCAATAAATAAATAAATAAACAGTCCTGCTTAGTTTTCAAACAGCCACTGAGCAGGAACATGGCTTACCGTAACATTGCTGCGATGCTGGAGGTATTCCTTATTTCTGTATACAAGTCTGTCTAAGCCCAGTTGCAGTTGAAAGACTATTCAGTTAACAGAGAAAAAGTAGATGAAAAGAAGGGGAGCAATTCTTCCTAAATTAATGAGTAAGAAAATTCTGTTTTTAACATTTTAAGATGGCATCACACAATAAAAAGGTGAGAAAAAAGTTGAGCTTTCAAACTACTGATATGAAAGGGGGGAATCAAAGAATGTTAATTTACTCCTACAGGGCTGCCAGGTGATAAAATAATTTTTTGCACTTTCTTCATAAGTTAAGATTTCCTGGGTCACTAAAACTGGGGCCTGGAGAGATCTTTGATGTTTGATCATTTCGTTGGTCGATTTTATTTTTATATTAAAACTTTAATGACCTTTTTCGCACACCTGACCCAGAGCCTTTGTAAAACTTTTACAGGATGGAGGTTTGAAGAAAATAAATTGGACTGCCAGCTAAGATCATCTTAAAAATAGCAATAACAACGACTGGTCCTTGAATAGGCAGTTGGAGGTGGAAAAGGCCGTACAGAGTAGGACAGTCATAGTCAGGGCCCATGTTTGCGTTCTGCAAATGTTTAGCATGATGTAGATATTCAAAATATATTTGCTGAATGTGTCTATGACAAAGGAAAATCCACAAATTTTCAAGACTAGAAGAGTCAGTAGAAGCATATCCACAAATTTTCATTTGTAAAAGTTTTTTGAAAGATGGACACCATTTAATGAAACGATGCCGTTGCCATGTTATACAATGCTTTCCCCTGGGTTTCTGCACAGATGTGCCTGCTCCGAAGGGGGGCAGCTGCCATCGTAAATCCTCATGGTCTCTAACCATTGCTCTCCTGATTGAGATGAACAACTTTTGCCGTGACGCCGTGTAAGGAAAACTAGTTTTTCAGATGCTTTCCATCTGTAAATCATCAGTACCTGGACAGACCTTTTCCTCTGTCATTTCATTTTTAATACCTCTCATATGACAGAAGCCTTATAGCACAGCTGAGTTTGAGATGCAACATTAATCCTTTTAAGCAGCTTTGGGTTCATGCCTCAACACACACACCGTGTGAGCCTCCTCTGAATTCTCAAGGTAAGTGCAATGTTTAAATCAAGCTATTAAGTATTATATCATTACATTTTCTGCCTAGCACATGAATGATTTTCTTTTGAAAATCATCTAGACATATCATAGATAATTATATAAACAGACTAAACATTAAACCTGAGAAACCAATACCTACTAGCTTGAAAAACTATCTAAGTCAGGTGTTTAATATACACCAAAGAAAATACATGTTTGAAACATAAACAAGCTAATGTACAAAACTAATAAACATTCAAACATTTGTTTGCATATCTGATATGTATATTGCCCTTTGGTGAACATCTGGTATTAGTACATTATTAAAATAGCAAGTATAGGATATACACTACAGTAAACACAACAGTATTACTAAAAAATATAGAAACATAACATTTAAATTCAGTTCACAGGAATGCCAAGATATTGATGTTAGTTACCTCTGTAGAGGGTTGAGGAAAGGAAACATAAAAATCAATTATTTTTGCTCCATATATTGTGTATTATTTGAGTCTTCTACAATGATATTATATTCATATTTTACATGTATGATTAAAAAGGTGAGCAATACTTCTTCACAAAAATATACTGGTTATTTACTTTACATCAAACACTGGGGACCCCAAAATGAATAAGATACAATCCTTCTTCTCAGGAAGCCCTATATAGTTGGGAACACAGGCGTATAAAGAAATAAATTTTAATGTAGAATGGCATATAACAGATACGTAAAAATTAAGTGAAAGCTCAGGAATAAAATTCCTGGTTTTTTTTTTTTGGGGGGGGGGCGCTTTCTACATTTCACAAGCCCAATAATAAATGTTATCTATAAAAGTGCAATAATTAGTGTGAATGTATATAAAAGTCAAAGTAATGGCTAAATCTGTCTGTATGTTTTATCTGCATGGACAATAGAAAAATGGTCACTATAACTTTATGTGTATATATCAAAACCAATGTGTACAAACTGACCCACTTACAAATAGGTGTATGGGTAAAACTGAAACTCATAGACAAAGACAATAGCATGGTGGTTGCCAGAGGGAAGCATGGGGGAGTTAGTAAAGGGTAAAAGG